>JAOSBK010017685.1:0-12594 GCA_027568895.1 Erythroxylum shatona | reverse complement strand
TATCAAACATTTCACTAACTTTCTTAATAAGTGTGCATCTCTCTAAAACGACACTTATTTTAGATAGGAGGGAGTAATACGCAATGTATCAATAAGACGTAGAGATGTAATAGTGCACTAGCATATACGTTATCTCTCAATATATGTGTATACAACCAACCAGCGGCTACTTGGAAGGACATAACCGAATACAATCAATTTTTGAATTCCATTCTCTCTCTCTAAGATTCTTTCTTCTTCTCTCTGTGTTCTGTTACGTTAGTTCTCTGCTTCCTTAACGCATCTAATGTAAGACAATTTATGGATCGATTTATTTTGTCATACCTGAATTCTTTGTAAGAATTGATTCCCTCTCTTCTTTTTTTCTTCTTTAATTTGTTTCTTCAATGTTTTGGAAACAACTTTGATAAATTTCTAAAAAACATCATACAACTAACCATCATGTTATATTTTTAAAAGAGAAAGGAAAAGGATCTTGGACCCATTTTAGATCAAGACTTTAGATCCAATAACCATTATCTTGCGCTCTGTTCATTAGACTTAAATCTATAAGTGACATGGGCCAGGAAATATTCTAATAATCTCCCACATGGCCCATATTATAACTTGGTGATTCAACATTAAAACTATAAGTGCACACAATATACGAAATCAATCAAATCATCCTTAATTGAATTAAGATGATAGGATCATGGCGGTCACAAGTTATACAATATGATTCCTTCTATGTATCACATAATCAACTCAACTCATAAAAATTTAAGTGAGCAATTATGTAATTGTTATCTCACAAATAATAATTATTGTATACAACATAATATGGATAATAAGTAAGTGAGCTAGAAAATATGACTATAATTGAATTCACAAGTGTCACAACAATTTGAGTAAGACAATTATAAGTATATATACATGTTAAAACACTATGTTAACAAGGACTTATTTATAATGCCCATCCATTCAGCATGATCAATAAATGTTTTGAGTGATAAGCATTTAGTTAATGGATCTGCTATCATTAGATCAGTACCAATATGCTCAATTGACACTTCACGTTTTTTCACTTCTTCTTTTATAGACAAATACTTTAAATTAAAGTTTTTCGCACCCTTTGAATTCTTGTCATTCTTAGAGAAGAAAACGACTGCGAAATTATCACAATAAATTTTTAACAGTCTATTAATACTGTCGATAATGCTAAGACTTAATATAAAGTTCCGCAACCACAATCCATGAACCATGGCCTCAAAGCATACCACAAATTCAGCCTCCATAGTGGAATTAGCAATGACGGACTGCTTTCCACTTCTTCACCAAACTGCTCCTCCAGCTAATAGGAATATATAACCGAATGTAAATTTCTATGAATATCACTTCGAGATGGGTTGATTTTTTATAAGTGAGCATATAGTCCTTTATGCCTTGTAAATATCTAAAAACTTTCGTTGCAGCTTTACAGTGGTCCATTCCAAGATTGCTTTGATATCAACCTAGCATTCCAACAGCAAAACTAATATCTAGTCGGGTGCATGTTTGAGCATACATTAAACTCCTAACTACTGACACATAAGGAATAAACTCCATTTCCTTACATTCCAAATCGTTTTGTGGACATTGCATTTGATTAAATTTGTCCCCTTTTTGAATTGGAATTATCCCTATTGAGCACTTTTCTATTTTAAATCTTTCTAATACTTTATCAATATAACTTTTATGAGACAATCTTTGTAATCTATCGTGGAATAATTTAATTCCTATCACATAGGATTCCTCACCCATATATTTCATTTCAAAATTATTAGAGAAAACATTCTTTATATAATGTAACAAAACCATATTATTAGCAGTAAGAAGGATGTCATCAACATATAGAATTAATATATTGAACTTGCTCTCACTAACCTTCATATATATACACCGATCAATGATGTTTTCTACAAAACTATAAGATATAATGATATCATTAAACTTAAGATACCATTGTCGGGAAGCCTACTTTAGTCCATATATTGACTTCTTTAATTTACACACTAATCGTTCCTTTCTTGTGGCCATGAAACCTTCCGATTGATCCATATAAATTTCTTCTTCTAAGTCACCATTTAGAAAGCAGTGTTTACATCTATTTGGTGAAGCTCAAAATAATAATGAGCTACCAGGGCCATAACAATCCTTAAGGAGTCCTTCTTTGAAACTGGATAGAAGGTCTCTTTATAGTCAATGCCATCCTTTTGAATGTAACATTTGACAATAAGTCTAGCTTTATACCTTTCAATATTACCTTGTGAGTCACATTTGGTCTTAAAGACCTATTCACAACCCACTTTCTTTGCAACTTCTGGTAACTTAACTAATTTCTATACATTGTTATCATCCATTGATTTCAGCTCTTCTTTCATATCATTGAACCATTTTTCAAAATTGCTATATTCTATTGCTTGTTTGAACGAGACTAGATCTTGATCAATGCTCAAGTCACATTCATGTTTAAGAGAGTAAACTTCATAGTCACTCGAAATAGTTGGTCTTCTCTGCCTTATAGACCTTCATGACGCTACTTCTTTTGGCATCACTTGATCATTTTTAACTTGAACATCATTAGTTGGTTCTTCATTAATATGTTCAATTTGTGGAATTGGAACATTAATTCCTTATTTCGGTATATTGCGTATCTATGATGCAATAAAAGAAATAACAACCACTGGGATTACATTTGATGTAGTAGTTTCTACTAGACTTGGAGTAGTTTCTACTTGACTCTTGTGAATATTCACTTTTCGCGGTTCTCCACTCCTACTGATTGGATCATTCTCAATAAACCAAGTATTACTAGACTCAACTATTCTCGTATTATGATTAGGAAATAAAATATAACCCGTTTGACTTTTTGAGATAGCTGATGAAATAATCACTAACGGTTCTCACATCAAACTTCTTTTGATGTGGATTATACAGCTTTAATTCTACTAGACAACCCCCAATATGAAGGGGTCATAAACTAGGTTTCCTTCCTGTCCACAATTTATAAGGTGACTTAGGAACTGCCTTACTAGGAATCCTATTAAGTAAATACGCAGCAGTCTTTAATACATGCATCCACAGTGATGAAGGTATAGTACTATAACTTAACATACTCCTAATCATATCTTTAAGAGTACGATTTTGTCTTTTAACTATACCATTTTGTTGCAGTGTACCAGGCATTGTGTATTACGCACATATGCTATAGCGCCCCCTTATCGCAGCGTACACATTGGGATGCCCGGAGGTTATTCCGGTATATAACCTATGATAAGGGTGAGCTACGTTCGATCATTACAATCACTTCACATGGCATCATATCAATATTCACTTATAAAGCATCAATAGAAAAACCACAATAATTTAAAACCAACTTTTTCCTCATTTCATTTTGCAAAACTGAAAATCTACATTGTGTCTTTCAACATTTTCTATATGCACATCCAAAAAAACTAAGACAAAAGTACTATATGAAAGAGGAAAAATTTACACAATCTAACTAATCTGTCCAAAAATCTCAGCTGACCGACCTTTGAGCCATGACTTCTCTTGCCAATCACAATCTACACGGCTGATAGAGCCTCTCAGTAGCTAGAGTCGTCTCTCGATCCTGAAAAGATTATGCTGCAATTTTGGTGAGTTTTGCAAACTCAATGAGGTAACCATCATTGATGGTTCACTCAATTCATGCAACACAACAATTCACATCAACTTAGCATAATGAGCACATATCACATTTTCGTTTAAGAGCAAACCAATTTGTCATTTCAAACAATCCACATACTTGTTAAAATGCATATGAAATGCTCATGAGATACTTTTCCAATTATTACGTTATTGTGACTGAGTGCCTGGACTGTCCCATATCCATTTTGGATACTGAGCTTATTAATAATTGTCCTTTATCTGCTTGAGGATATAGAGCTCATTTTGCATAATGAGCCTTAGGCTCTTAATCACTTTTGAGGTCGAGATTCATTTTTACTTGTTGAGCTTTTAGCTCTGATTGGTGGCTACTTTGGTCACAACTGTTATTATCTAATTACGCATTTATGTATGGACTGCATGTACCACAATCACTGACATTATAAAGCACATAGGTCTTCACATTCACATTCAAGTAACATTTCAATATCTCAATCTACAATCACATTCATCGGACCTTCTGTCCGGAATCCACAATTAAACACATTCAAGTAGCACTTCAATACATAAATTAAGCAAACAAGTAATTAAGTGAGACTATCTAGGTTACTCACAAGTTGCTCCCGAACCTAATGCCTGGAAGATTCAGCAACGTCTTGAGGTTAACGTTCCAGTTACTCCACTATCACAAATAATATACATAATATCACAATTTGCATAATCATAAGTATTCAATAATGCATATGTATGAAATGAATTTTGTACAATACATGTTCATGATAATACCGGGTATTTATCCATAAATTTCTTCACAAAATCAATCTCATAACAAAACTCATCTAACTATAATTTATACTTAGATTTATGCCTCACTAAACCATTAAAATCTCTATTCTTTTCTCATTGACCCACTTCAAAAAAATTTTCCAAGTCACACTTTTGGGTCTACTGTTCACATTCAATTAGAAGGTGAAACTGAAGTAATTTGGTCATACTCTCTTTTAGAAAAATGTTCCTCTATGTCTTATCTTTCCATTGAAACCAAAATTACTCAATTTGGTTCAGTAATTAGGAATATATGCCTCAAACATTATCGGGTTATCTAAATTCAAAAACAGTGTACTATGTACAACTTCCATCCAAAAATGCAATATCTTAGAGAAAGAATTGAAATTCAACTTCTTGAAAAAGTTTGTATGCTTTTATCTCTAGTTTACTCCAGATTAAAATTTATCTTATTTGGAATCCTACAGATCAAGATATCACCAAAATACTGAAGTATGTTTAGTAAAACTATCTAACTCATACTCTTCCCACTGATCCCCTCACTTAGATTCAATCAATCTTTTTCAAAGAAAAACCAAAAGATATAAATTTTTATGGAGAGATAAAGAAATGTGTTAGGAATCCAATGCTTTAAAAATCAGGTTATTTAGAGGTCGGACGAAAATGTTATGACCAAAATAGTAAAACATGTTCAGGCTGAGAGAAGGATCCGCGGGTCGTCGCGATCGCGATCGAGAACTTGCGAGCGCCTACGGCGACTTTCGCCCTCTTCCTCCCTTTTCTCTTCTTCTACAAGCTTGTTTGGTAAAATAGGCATAACTTTTGCTACAAATATCTGACTAAGGTGATTCAAAAACTATTTTGAAGAGGACTTCTAGACCTACAACTTTTATGAAGACCTCAAAAACAAATTTTGCTTTTATATGCTCATCTCATGTAATATCATAGACTTCTAAATATCATATCTCTCAACTCCAATTTCCAAAAATTTCATACTTTATATCAATGGAAAACTAAAGAAAGATCTACAAGTTTTATGAAGACAATTTTGTCAGAATCTTCCAAGATAACACAGAAAATTCATGATAGTTTCAACTTGAAAATTCAACATTGTTACTATTCATTCCTAGAAAATTCAGACTTCCAATATTTTTTTAAAACCCACATTTCAAATTTTTATTTCTAGTTTTTCTACTCCATTTCCATCAACTCATTCACTATAAATTCATATTACTACAAAATATACAAGTTTAATCAAAATCATCAAAAAGTCAGATTTTTAACTTTGCATTTCACTATTCTATACATTTTCCTATATTTTCATTCTCTGCATCTACTTAAATCTTTTCCTTTAATTATCATTTATACAATCATTCCCATCTTAAACCATCATTTTACAACTACCCTTCAACTCACATATCACTTTTTTAATCATCTCTAAGAAACTCATCCCCTCACGTATACACATGCATATATATAAACATGCACAATGAAGAAGAACAAGAAACATAATATACCACCTTTTCATTCTTTGATTTTCTACACTCACTTCATACACCATTTTATTGTCATTTCTAACTCCAAATATCATTTTTATATCACTTAATCACTAATAATCCATCAAATACTAAGTTAACACTAAAACCAAAATTTCATCCCATCTATACTGTGTTCATGAATATATACACATAAACATCATTTCTATGCATATGACAGTAATTCATCAAATGTATTTCATAAACCTATAACTCTAAAGGATTTATTCACTACTTACTTGTTAAAAACTCCACAATCTTCAATTATCTCCAAAGCCCTAACTCCATGCAAAATCATGTACTCCTCTGTGAAAAATGACCAGCTTCTAGTTTTTCTTTAAGTAGAAAACACTAATACCAAAGTGTGATTAATATAGAAAAGGAAAAGCACTGAAAGGTATCAGGAGGATATTTAATGAAAACTTTGTGTGTTGGGAGGAAATCCGAAGAAGGTAATGAAGAAGGAAGAACTTAAACAATTTACTAAGTCTTTTTAACTCTCAGAGAACCCCCACTTACTACTAACGAATTATAAAAGCAATTTTCTAATTAGTGACACTTGTCACTTTCTTAATAACTAAACTCTAACTTAGTTTCTTTTGAAACTAATTCCATTTAGCTCTCTTCTTTATAATAAAACTATCATCTTTACAATCCAATTATCCTCAATATTCTTTTGATTCCTTTTTCATATTTTATTTATTTCTATTATCCATAAAAATCCCAAAATTTCCAAAATTATTCCTAAATTCAAAAATAATACAATTCTACTAACTCGTAAAATTTCCAATGTAAAAACATTCATAATTCTCAAAAATTCACAAATCAATCCAATTATACCTGGAATTATTCATGAATGCATGTACACTTATTTTCATGTGCAGATAAATTCACTATTCATGTATATATACCTGGCATAGTATGCATGAGCATGACGAAGCATTTCTAAGCCTCTCATAAATCACTCACATTTACTATTTTAACCTTCCCACAAGTAAATGGGATGTTACATTTTGTGTACTTGGTTTAATTTAGGTTTTTTGTGGTTTGAACTTCCTACATTTTTAATGTAAATGGCCTGTACTAACCAAAAAAAATTTTGTGCTATGAACTTAGCTTTATCAATGAATTAATATAGAATGAGTTTGACTTATAGTTGCAAATATCTTAATTATGTCAGTCTGTTATTTCATTGATGCTCCCTGAAATGATTAGGTTCTGTTTACGTTTCATGTGTGAATCTTTACATGAATCTTTTTAATATAATACTAATTTTATTCTAAACATATTAGATAATTTGTATATGTTACAATAATTTATTAAATAGGGATCATATTTTTATGAATACTTATTTTATTTGGCACTAGTACATATACTATTTATCAAACTTCTACACTTCAATTCTCTTATAACATATATGATTACAAACCAAAAAAATAAATCTACAGTTAATAAATAATTTTGATATTAACCTATAAACCTTAACCCATAACCCGTGATGCAGCTCCTATAAGGCTTATCGGTAAAAAATACCACGAGCCTAGGAATCACAACGAGAACTTGTTTTCTTGATTCATAAGTGTAATCATTAGTGATTAATTAAATTGGTTAATACTTAGGGAATCTTATGTAAAGTTTAGATGATTTGTAAACTTTGGCTAACATGAATGATACTAACTATGAAATCACTATTTTAAATTAGCAGTTTTGTAGAAATGAGTAATGTTGATATATCTTGGATGTATAGACGATTAACACTTGATTGTTTCATCAATCCTAAGTTTGTTGAGGGAGTTGAAGCATTTATTCATTATGCATAATCTCAACCTGCATATATTGATGACCCAAAGATCATATATCCATGTAAAAAGTGCAAACACGTTTGTTTCCTTCCTATTAATGAAGTTAATGGGCATTTGCTGAGAAAAGGGTTCATCCCCAATTATTTTGAGTGGACAGGACATAGGGAACCATTGATTTGTAGCACCATAAGGGGTAATCAAGTACAATCTCTGTGACCTTAAATGAGTTTAAAAGGGGGATTAGATTTAGCACAAATTACGTAGATGGAAATAAAAATCCTTACATGCAAATGGTTTACAATGCATCCAGTTATATTTTTCATGAAAATATAGAAAATGTTGAAGAAGAACCAAACCCACATGCAAAATAGTTTTTTAACTTACTATAATCAACTGACCAAGAATTATGTCCAATTTATGAGACAATGACCCAATCATCTTCAATTGCTCAAATATTGAACATAAAGTCTAAAGGGCATATTTCAGACTGCCCTTCAGACTTTAGTTTTGATAAAATTCTTGAATGGTATAATGAATCATTGCCTCCTGATGATACAATGGATGATAGTCTTTACAATATGAAGAAACTTATTAAGGGTCTTAGTTTGCCTGTTGAAGAGATTGATTGTTGCAAATTGGGATGTATGTTGTATTGGGGAGATGACGTGGAATTACAAGAGTGCAAATTTTGCGGTCAACCTAGGTTCAAGCCTAAAAAGCATTCTATGAAATAGAAATTAGTACCTTAGAAGCGGATGTATTATTTCCCACAAACTTCGAGACTTCAAAGACTATATGCTTCTTATGTTTCTACATCTCACATAAGATGGCATAATGAATATGAACAGGAAGAAGGAATAATGAGTCATCCGTCAGATGCACTGGCATGGAAACATTTCAATAACACCCATCTTGAGTTTGCAGCTGAAAGTCGAAATGTTAGGTTGGGATTGTCGAAAGATGGATTCCAACCTTTTGGTCAATCCAGCCAGCAATATTCATCATGGCCAATCATAATTACTCCTTATAATTTGCCTCCATGGATGTGTATAAAGATGCATATATGTTCTTGACAGTGATTGTGCCAGGGCCTAAAAATTCGAAGCATAGAATTGAAGTATTCTTACAACCATTGATATCTAAATTGCAGCATCTTTGGGAATATGATGTTCAGACATATGATGTGTCTCTGAAACAAAATTTTTTGTTGAGGGCGGCATTGATGTGGGTCATTAGTAATTTTCGGCATAGATCATATTGTCTGGATGGAGCACAACATGAAAATTGGCTTATCCTTATTGTGGCAATGATTTTGATGCGTTTTATCCTCCAAACGGGGGCAAAACATGTTGGTTTGACAATCATAGGAAATTTTTTCCTCCAGATCATTCATTTAGAAGCAATAAACAAAAGTTTGTTAATAATAGGATGGTAAAAACACCTCCTTCCCTTACAAAGCTGGTGAAGAGATTTTGCAGGAGGTTGATGAATTAGGCTTGCTAAAAATTATAGAATTTAAAGTTGATGAAGTAAATACAAGCATTAGTAAAAACTTTGGTTGGAGAAAACGAAGCATCTTTTGGGATTTGCCATATTGGAAAAATAATTTGATACGTCATAATCTAGATGTGATGCATATTTAAAAAAAATATTTTTGACAATTTGTTCAATACCATAATGAACATTGAAGAGAGGATAAAAGATAATGTAAAATCACAAGCTAATTTGTAACTTTTTTGTAGAAGGAATGAGCTACATAAAGATCTTCACACTGGTAACTATTCGAAAGCATGTTACACTTTGGATAAAAAACAAAAAGGAGATTTTGTGTCAATGGTTGAAAAGTCTAAAGTTTCCCGATGGTTATATTTCAAACTTAGCAAGGTGTGTGGACATAGGGAAGTATAAATTGTTTAGGATGAAAAGTCATGATTATCATGTGTTTATGTAAAGGCTAATTCCAATTGCATTTTGGGAGTTGCTACTGAATAAAGTTTGGGAGGTAATAACAGAATTAAGTTTGTTCTTCAAAAGTTGAACATCATCTGAAATCAAGTTGGCTGAAATGGAAAAACTAGAAAGGAAAATTCCAGTAATTTTGTGTAAGTTAGAAGTGATTTTTCCTCCAAGCTTCTTTGATTGTATGGAGCATCTACTATGCATTTAGCACATGAGACAAAACTAGCCGATCCAATTCCATATCGATGGATATATCCATTTGAGAGGTAATTCAAAATCAAATTATTGTAATTGAAGTAATAACATGTTTAACTACTCAATTGTAATAACTGTATTCTCTAATATAGGTATTTACATCACTTGAAGAAAAATGTCAAAAACAAGGCTAGAGTTGAAGGTTTGATATGTAATGCTTATTTAGCAGAGGAAGCTAGTACATTTTGTTCACATTATTTTGAGCCATATGTTTATAAAAAAGAAAGAAAAGTTCCTCATAATGACGATGGGGGAGCAACGAGTGATGCTAATGGTAACTTATCCATTTTCACATACTTTAGAAGATTATATGGACGTTCAATAAGAAGAATGTTAACATAGGAAGAAATTGAGGCTACCCAAGGTTACATTTTATTGAACTATCAAGAGATTCGACCTTTCATGCAGTAAGTTCAAAATGAATAATTTGGTTTTCAATTTTTGTGTTATTCATAACTGATATCGGTAATAATGTATTTAAATTATACGAGAAATTGTTACGCGAGATAATGCCAGATAAAACATAGGATGATATAAATAAAGAAGTTAGAAGACCTTTCCTTAATGGTTCGAGAGATATGTAAGTTTCACTTAGAAAATATTCAAATGATTGAATTATAAGATTTAAGTGTTCATATTACATTATACTCTTTCATATAATAATTTCTTTTATGTAGGCCTTAGAAAATTCAATAGAGAACAAGTTCATATGTAATCTTGCAAAGGGACCTCTGTGAACTACTAAATCCTGTCCGATTTATTTCATTAATGGATACAAATATCATACAGAATATCATGATCATAACATGGCAACAATAAATAGTGGAGTTTGCATACAGGGAGAATTGATAGAGTACTATGGTAAAATTATTGAGATACTTGAAATAGGGTATCCTATATTGCCAATAAAGTGAAGTGTGATATTTAAGTGTGACTGGTTTGACTCGAATTTAAATGTTGGAACAAAAGTGCATAGCCAATACAATCTAATTGAAATCAATAACCGAATAACATTGAGGCAATTTGAACTTTTCGTGTTGGCAATGTAAGTGAAATAGGTGTGTTATATCCCTTTTCCTAGCTTATGACAAGATAAGCCAAATTGGTTGGTAGTTTGCAAAGTTAAACCTAAAGATGTTTTTGAATCATATGGAAAAGGAGAATAGGGCATTGAAAGTAAAGCATTTCAGGAAGATGTTTATTTTATAAATGCATTTGTCACATATGATGATAATGAATCTTTGAATGATCCATCTAACGAATATGTTGAAATTTCATCTAGAGAGGATGATGAGGGCTAGAGATCTGAAGAGTAGCAAGAGTTTGATTCTTATTCTTCAAAAAAAGAAGATGATTCTAATTTACAATTAAGTTATGGTATCGATTAATTTGTATTTGTAATTGAATATTTTATTCCACAAATCAATTATTTCCTTTTCAATATATTGTGTTAAATATTGAATTCAAATTCTTAATCAAGGAATGTCAACATGACGACTGATTCCAAATGGTAGTAATTAATTCTGTTGAGAGGAATGTCACAAAATTATCTTTGCCGATAGAATAAACAATATAGGAAAAATGTCCATTTCATACACTAATGATTGTTTTCCTTCCATGGCCGATCTTCTACTTCAAGGTGTTTAGTATCAACTAAACAATGTCACTTTCCTTATTATGAACATCTCATTTCCTTTTATGAAGCTATTATACATATTCACATTTGATGGTATATACTACATGTTGTTTTAAGCCTCCTTGAATATCAAATATTACATGTATGTCCATGGAGACGAGAGAGATGTCACAATGGTCCATAAAGGATTAAAAAAATCAGTTGTTTTGGAAAATTCGTCAATTCCATAGAGCTCATCTGGACATTTATGTATACATGTCGCTCCAATTTTTGTTTGTTTAACGATATTCTAATATGATAATATCTAAGTTTTATACTGATTGTGTTTTAGGTAAACCATTTCATACTGGCAGTTCATCTGGAGAGTTTGTCTTCCATACTAAATGTTCGGACCCGATCCGGGAACCGGATCCCAACCGTAAAATGAAACGGAAAACGGAGACGAAAACAAATTCAAAATGAAGCGAAGGCGAAAATAACGAAACAACTGCGAATGAAACGAAAAGGGCAGAAACCGAAAGCAAATCGGATAACGAAGCCAAACACAAAACGAATGCAAATCGGAATCGAATACGAAATCGAAACGAAAGTAATCATAAATCGAATCGAATCATAAAGCGAAAACGAATGGCAAAGCATACAAACGGAGTCAAGTCGAATTGGGCCGGAAACAAACCAAATAAACGATGAAATCGATCTGAAATACAAAATCCGACATCCGCACAAATATCTTAGAAAAACGTTAAAATGGTCGCGTTGGATACCTTAGACTCAAACTATCCGAAATTCGGTATAAAATTTTTTTTTCTTTCTTTTTTTTCTTTTTCATATAGTCATCTTTATTCAAACTTATGCAAATCCATACAATTTCCCTTTTCTTGGAAATTATCCTCAATCAATTTCTCAATTCATAAACATTTTCTTATACACTCATATAAATCCCAAAATCTCATTT
>JAOSBK010017588.1:0-12600 GCA_027568895.1 Erythroxylum shatona | reverse complement strand
TGGGGATGATTAAATTTAAAACACGAAATCACGCAGAAAGAAATTAAAAATAAAGATTGAAAATAATATAAAGAAAAACCTAGCCAAGGTACTCTCCCATTTGACACTGTAACTCGATCATAGACTCAAAAATATAAATTTCGTTCATTCTAATGGACAAAGTTATAACAGACAGTGAATAGCACATATCAACCAATCCATTCGTAATTATTCGATAACCCCAAGTAAAGCTCCGCAGATTATTACTCTAACCAATTAGACTATTCCCGAGTAAAGCTCCGTAGAATATAAACTATGGCAGCCGTAGGCTCTAATAGACCCTTGTTTTAACCAACAGAATCGAAAAAACCGCAACCTATTTAGACTAAATTATTTAATCTCATTAATTTCTTAATTGAAATTAATTCGTCACTTTGATAGACAACAATCACGGATTAACTAAGCTATTCGGAAATTTATCACCAATTCGATTATTAACGGGCCTCATTAATCAACAAACACGGTGATAATAAATCGATTAAAGCGGGGAGATTAAATAAACATAAGAGATGAATGAAAACAATTAAATCAAAGGAGTCTTACGAACTACATGAATCAAACGTAAAGTACCTTGTCTAGTGTTAAAAGATTAGCCACACATAGCACTATTCTCTATTTACTATAACTGAAATTCACCTCCAAACACATGCACCCTAGCTCTCACACAACGTATAGACCAACTTCAAGCACACAGACCTTCACGCCCAGCTGCTGCTATCCTCCTTCGTTTGTTATCGTCATCCACTTTCTTTTAATTGTGAAAAATAAATCTCCTATAGCTGCCGTCATCGTCCACCTCTCTTGTGATAAAAATTAATCCCTAAAAGTTGTCTTCCACTATCGTCTTTTTCATGTGATAAAATAATCCCCTCCAAAGGCTGCTGTCGCCGTCTACTCTCTTGGTTGTGATAAAAATAAATCTCCCCTATCAAAGCTCTACCACCGCCCAATATTTTCCTCTGATGTGAAAATCTTATTCCTCCTCTCTACTGTCGTCAATTCCTTGTGTCCCCTATCCCTAGGTTTTCTTCTCTCATTCAATGAAGTGGGCCCCCTTTAATGGTCTTTTGTTTTAATGAACAAAGTGAGGCCCAATTACCTGTCAAATAAGACTTCACAAGCTTCAACGTAACTTGACTTCGTCAGCAAAGAGGGCTGTGTTATTGAGGCCCAAATCCCAAGGTAATCAAGTCAAAATTCGCAGATAGTAATCTGTCAGCACTGTGTTACCTTCACATGGTCATGTTGAAATCCTCTTCAGTTCCAGATTAGCCAATTTCACTCCAAATTGCATCACTTTGGTATTTCATCACCTAGAACATACAAATACACGAATTACCAAAGAAACACAAGCAAAACATCACAAAAGCCTACCAAAAGAACATAAAACACAAAGAATTAACATAACAAAATGCAAGTTATCAGATCTCTTTACGAGGGATTCTTTATTTGAATCCTAATATGCCAGAAGCTTTCTTTTTCTGGTCAGGTCCTCGATAAGTTCCAACATTGTCATATCATTCTTGATCACCTCCTCCCAATTCATTTTAGACCTCCCTTTTATACTCTTATAGGCTCTAAGTACGATCTTCTCGCATCTTCTTATTGGAGCATTTGGATTTCTCGTCTTAACATATCTAAACCATCTAATCCTTCTATCTCTTAATTTGTCAATAATATTAGCTATCTTTAATTTGTCTCTTACTATTACATTCTACACCAAGACTAGAAACTAATTAAATGAAACGTGATATAAGGAATGTTGAACTAAAGGGAATAATTGTATATCATTCATTTTGTACATTGAGTGAATAAATTAGTATAGTCTATAAATGTAAGAAAATTTAGCATAAGACATATATTAAAGATATCACATGAAGGCACATACCAAAAATAAACATGCTTTTTCATCAATATAAATTATTCTTAATGAATTGTGATGAAAACATTTTATATTTATGTGTAATTTATCTATATCTTAAATGATTTAAAAGGACTTGGTAGGACTTTCCTAAATATTATGATGGTGAGTCGGATTCTTAGGTCATTATGAATGCATAACAACCAAAGGTGATCGAATTCAAGAGTTCATCATCCTGATCTTTACTTAATTTAATATAAGTAATTATTGGTGTTTTATTGAAAAATAAAATAGAATAAATTATATTATAGCAAATGCTATTACACGATCCTAAGTAAGGATCATACAATTAGAGTCAAGTGAGGCTATCCTAAATAGGTTGTACATCAAAATACAAAAATTTACATCAAAGCAACCAATTTGCTCTAAGTTTTTGGCTAACTGTGCATCGCTTCTCATTGGCAATCATAAATGCTCTAATCATGTTGACAATTTGCTCGGGAAGTTGATATTTATGTTTTTCCTCATTGTTATATAGTCTCGTATTCCTTTCTCTCCAAATAGAATAAATTACTATATGAAATGAAGTTTTAATTAGAATGTTATTCCTCTGACTTGCTTTGGTGCACGTATTGATTGTATTTAATGTCTCATGCCTTACAAAGTTAAAGATTGGAAGTTGTAACATATTCAAAATTTGGCTCCATATTGACTTGTTGTAGCTACATTAAAAGAACAAATGATCTCTATTTTCATTCAATTGTTTGAATCGTACATATATAGGATCAAGCCTACTAAACCACATGTCTTTATTTCTTAGTCTATTTTTTTCACTAGCTATGAGATAACATATCTTTGGGACTCAAAAGTTCCAGATTACATTAGCCCATGGGACTAACTCTAGCTACTGTGTTAGTAAGTTGCGACCAGAACTATTACTTGTAGTCCCACTTGTATGAAATGTCCATATCAGTTTATCCTTTCTCCTTTCTGCAGGTATATTCAAAAGATATTCAACTATCAACTAAAAATTCCTAAAGTTACCAAATCATTCCCCATCTTGTATTACCTAAGCCACTTTAGCAACATTAGGAATTCTATTCCTGAGAGTAGCAAGAGGACTAAAATCAGTCCAATTATCAAACCACAAACATATCTCTTCACCATCCCCTAACCTGTACTTCAAATAAAGGTATATCTGCTCCCTTAAACTGAGCATATGGTTAAAGATCTATGAACATTCTTGAGATTGTTGTGTTTTCTGGAAGTATTGATTATCGAGGTGATAAGCATTCACCTATTTAAGCCACAAATTCTTTTGGTTGAATAATCCCTAAATCCTCTTAAAAAGCAACACCTTTTGCATTTGAGTAATAGGAATGATCCCTAATCTGCCATGTTTCTCTAGAATAGTATTATCACTCCACTTCGCCTTAGACTATTTGCTATTATCAGTTTTTCTAGACAACAGAAAAGATTTCAACAATCTATCCATTTCCTTAATCACCCTCTTTGATATAACAATATATGTTGCCCAATGAACATGCATACTATTCAACACAGATGTGATGATGGTCACTCTAGTAAATAAAGACAAGAACCTATTTGGCCAAGCATGTATTCTAGTTTTTAGTTTATTAATCATAGGAAGAAATTCTGAAAATTTTTCCTAACCAACCAAAAAAAGTTTGGAACATGTTCAGCAACATCTTAATAGAGTGAGGTTCAACTTTATAAAGGAAATCACATCATCTACATAAAGCAAAAGTGAAAAATTCATCTCTTTACATTTATGGTGATATTAAAATAGTCCATTACATTCTACAAGTTTGGAAATAAGTATGGAAAAACCTTCCACAGCTAAGGTAAAAAGGTAAGGGGAAAGTGGATCCACTTACCTAATCCCTCTAATATTTTTGAAAGGTCTAGAAGGTATCCCATTAACTAGAATACTCAGAGAGGTACATGTAAACTAGTAACCTCTAAGTAAACATGTAAATAGGTCTAGTTGATGGTATCATAGGCTTTAAATAGGTCAGTCTTCAATGCACAACTCTTAATACATTTACCAGAATAATATCCACCCAATAGCTCTTACAAAGTTAGGAAGTTGTAACCAATACTTCGTGAAGTCAAGAATGCACTTTATGCCAAATTAACCACTTCAGACAAAACAATCTTCAATATGGCTACTAGTAGTTTAACAATTATTTTATAAACAATTGTACGACAAGATATGGGTCTAAAATTTGAAATCATCATAGGCCTATTGATAGGATTGAATCGTCTTATATTTTCTTATGCATTTCAATGTCTTTTCAATCCCACTGTTGTGTTTAAATACTTAATTTGTTTTCATCTTGTGTTTATATATAGATTAAAGTAGTGAACACAAATTGATGGAGGACCATCTCAGCCCATTTTCATCCGAGCCCAAGAAAAGGAACAAGCCAGTCATAGATGATCAAAATATTGAAGCCTATTTGAAAGAAGCCTAGGCCGGCCACAATGTAGAATCCTGTTTGCAAATCCAAACTTAACCAAAAAAAATGAATAAATGAACATTTACAACAGACTTTTAATTTAGTCTTTTACTTTCTTATTTACCTTTATTATTTACCATGATTATATTATGTTTAGACTTTAATTACATGTTAATGGGCTGTTTATGGACACTAATTAGCTGCAGAAAATTAGTAGCCAAAGGAATGTGAGAAGTCAACATGTGACTATCCTCATTCCCTGCATTTTTCTTATTTAAACTCATGTTCTTTTCACACTTAATAAGATAGATACAGTATGTTTTCCTCTCAAAATTCAGACTTTGATCTGTAGGGTTTGATTGATTTTCGAAAATAATTAAAAGGGCTTGTTTGTTCGCTAAAAACATTCAATCGTTTGTGTGTTGTGCAATTTCCAAAATACTGTCAAAGTTCCAGTTTCATTTTCCAATTTTTGTTTCCTATGTCCATTAAATCAAAAAATTCCCATCTTCAAGTTTGTTCCTCACATCTTGAATTAAAAATCTCTAGAAGACATCATCACCCAATTCGAGCCCCAGCCTCCACAAAATTCTTATTTTCATCATCTGCTTTCATTCTATCGCCCAGAATAACATGTCACCACAAAATCCACCATAACTCAATCATCTCTTATCTGGTTAATCCGATTCTTGTATCCAAATTGTACGTCAAAAAAATTTCTACAAATATGCTTTATCTCCTATAACCTAATTCCTAGCCAATTAACCCAAAAAATGCCTTCAAATAACCTGTCACAGTTTTACCCGAGAAATCCTAAATTTTGTCCAAACAACTTTAAATCTCCCCAAAACTAATTCCAACCATAAACTACCATCCACCACCATCATCCACCCCCTTCGCCCTCCTTCATTTGGTATCATAGGCATGGCATAACGATTCCTCCAAGTATCCTACCAAAATTCTGGGAAAGTTTCCGACAAAGTCAAAAACTGTCATTTACACGATGAGCAATATATTTTGATTAATTTTCTCCTTAAAGGAAGATTGGAAGAGAGAATCATTGTTCCATACTATATGTGTCATAAAATGGGGGAAATGTAAGGTTGTTATTAAAAGTGGGTCTTGTGAAAATGTGGTTTCGACTATAATGGTAGATAAGTTGGCTTGGAAACCTAGCCACTTCCTAATCCATACACTTTCACTTGGCATGACAAGGAACATGAAATTCAAGTGAGTATAAGATGTTTGGTGCCTTTTTCCATTGGAAGATATCAAGATGAAGTATGGTGTGACGTAATTCCCATGTATGATTGTCATCTTCTCTTAGGAAGACCATGGTTGTACGACCGCAATGTAAGCCATCAAAAAAGAGCCAACACTTACTCATTGCGTCATAATGGTACAAAATTCTTATTGATTCCTATGAAACCAGATGTTAAACAAAAAGAAGAAGAGGTAGCTTCAATGAGTATTGAAGAAAAGAAAACTATTATTGATGAGCCTATTTCACATATTGAAATGTCACCTCCTCCAAATGTGCAAGCTCTCCCAACCAGTAATCTTCTTGTAGCTGAAGTGATCAAGAATGATGTTCCTATGGAAACTTCACCATTGGTCACAAAGGAGTAGCCTCAAAGTGAGTGCAAAACTAAGGTAATTCGGCCTAATTCCAAACTTTTAGGGACTGAATTTGAGCCTAATTTGGGAGATAGTTTTGTGGAATATATGAATATGGTAATTGACAAGTTGAATATGAATGTGAATATCGTTGATCATGTGTAACCAAGAACTTTAAGTGAATTATTTAGATCTAAGCCAACCAAATTTTTTGTGCAATTTGATGATGTTGTTGTTGGATTTGTGTCCGTATAAAATGTGGAGAGTGATGCTTGTTTGAAGTTCAATTTGCTTAAGAATTCGGTTTGTGCTTATGATAATGACACTTTGTTGGAAGATGGTGAACTTGCAAGACTTGTTGATGTTGATCATTGATTCGACGCCTTTTGTTCTTACGCTTAGAGGTCAAATCAAAATTTTAATTCCTACGATTGCAGTATAGAATGCAACCTCATTTCACTTAATTGGAACTTGATGAATGGATCTAAGCTAGCCTATATGTCATGATATGGAAACCAAATTAGCAAGGAAAGGGGGGTTTTAATCTTTGGAAAATTGGACAAAAATAAATGAATTGTAAAAAATGTAATGAAAAGTATTTTTTGGATTTTAGGAGTAGGAAAAGTGATAAGATAAAAACAATGTTCAAATGATGATAGTATCCTCTTGAAAATGAGCTTTGGCTATCATAGTTTGAAATGAATTTTAATGGGAGTGAATCACTAATTTTCAAATGGTAAACTTTAAAGAACTCTTTAAGTCCAAGGTCTTAAGAAGGTCTTAATCAATGAACTCTATTTCTTAAGACCTTGTTGAATGCTCTTAGTGTGTGCAATGGATAAGTCAACGCAATAAGTCAAATTGGGAACTAGAATCAACTCAATATCAAACACAACTAGGCAGATAAAAGAGAATCAACAAGATTACAAATAGACATATATGAGACTTCATATATTCAAGTTACAAGTTCTACATCAAAAAATCCAAATAACATATTGAATATCCAACATTTGATAAAGCTATAATCAAGAATGTTCAACTACAAATTACAAATCCTAAACCTAGGAGTTCATAACAATATAGCTAAACATAGAATAAACCACTCCTCTTTGAAGCCTATTAAACTCTAGCCATTGCTACATTTTCAAGAGGAAAGAGATGCCTAGCCAAGCATGACTCCAGGAGATTTCACAACCAGGAACCCACTAGAAACATCCATGGTAGTAGTTGTCGGTGAAGGAGCAGACCGGTGAAGTGGGTGAGAGGGCATGAAGGTGTTTCCGAAGGTAGAGAGAGTGAGCGTGTCTTTTAAAATCTGTCAGCTCTCCTTTCTTCTTAACCTAAAATAGATAGGTTTTAAAGAAAACAAGTTATGGTTCAGATTGCACAATGGGTAAACTTTCAAAAATAGTTCAGGTATTTGAAGATTTGCCACGGCGACAGATAAGTTCGTCGCGACGAAATTTTCCCCAAAGTTTTAGCTGGAGTGTTGATTCTTTCGTTGTGGTGATATAATTAACTCACACCGCGGTGAACTTTTTCCTAAAGTTTTGCTTGGAATTCTTCATATTTCGCCGCGGCGAACATCTTGTTGCACTCGTTGACTTGTTGACTCATCATCTTCAGCCTTCCCTTAACTCTACTTCTTCTTCTTGAGTCTCCTACAATGAACAAATGGTAGTTTGCAGTATCAATTGTTCTCAAAAAATTAATTAGAGCAATTAATAATGATTTGTGACAATTTTACTCTCAAACAAAGTAAAATAAAGTCAGACACTCAAGAGTCAAATTAAGCATAAAATCTAAAAATAGGAGCCAAGAAGTGTAGTAAAATTCATGAAAATGTCACCAATTTATATAATAAACTTGGGCTCAATCAATCATGTTAGTACCAATGTTGATATTGCCATGTTGAGTGGGAAAATTGGAAAATCTTTTTTTATTGACAAGTCTAAGCATGCTACTAGTCCTGGTTTAGTGAGGGAACTTGAAGCAAGCCTTGTTTTTATGGAAGTTGAAAATGACTAGGTTACTAATAACATGAAGTATGATGGTTTTAAAGTTAGGAAAAGGTCTAGAAAGTTGATCAAAATTGGTGATTATGTATTTGCCAATTGGAAGAAGAAAAAAAGGTTTTATGGTAAGAAGCTTGAGCTAGTTGAAGGATTAGATGATAGTCCTTTTAAGGTAGTAGTATGTGAAGGGCAATGCAAGTTTGTGATTTGGATTGACAATGACTTGAGGGTAACATTTTCCTTGGATGAGGTTATCATTTGTAATGAGTTCTTTGAAGAAGAAAACTTTCAAGGGTGGATGAATGATGGAGGACCATTTTAGTCCATTTTCGTCCCAGCCCAAGGAAAGGAGTAGGTCGGTCATAGATGAGCAACCACATTTGGAAGAAGCCTAGGCCAGCCACAATGTAGGATCCCATTTGCAAATCCAAACTTGACTAGAAAAATGAATAAATGAAGATTTACCACAAGACTTTTAATTTAGTCTTTTACTTTTTTATTTAACTTTATTATTTACCATGTTTATGTTATATTTAGACTTTACTTACATGTTAATGGGTTGTTTATGGACACTAATTAGTTATACAAAATTAGTAGCCAAAGGAATATGAGAAGTCAACATGTGACTATCCTCATTCCTTGCATTTTCCTTATTTAAACTCATGTTCTTTTCATTTGTAAAAAGATAGATACGGATTTTTAAGAAATAAAAAACAAGATGTTTTCCTCTCAAAATTCAGACTTTGATCTGTAGGGTTTGAATGTTTCCCGAAAATAATCGAAAGGGTTTGTTTGCTTGCTGAAAACATTCAATTGTTTGTATGTTGTGCAATTTCTAGAATTATGTTCGAGTCCCATTTTCATTTTCCAGTTTCTATTTCTTATGTTCATCAAATCAAAAAATTCCCTTCTTCAAGTTTGTTCCTCACATCGTGAATTAAAAATCTCTAGAAGACATCTTCACCCAATTCAAACCCCAGCTTCCTCAAAATTCCCGTTTTCATCATCTACTTTCATTATATCGTCCAGATTAACATGTCATCACAAAATCCACCATAACCTAATCATCCTTTATTCGATTAATCCGATTATTATGTCTAAATTGTAGTGACAAAAATTCTACAATTATTGTTTATCTTCCAAATCCTATTCCCATCCAATTAGCCCAGAAAACTCCTTCAAATAATCTGTCCCAGTTTTACCTGAGAAATCCTAAATTTGTCCAAACATCTTCAAATCTCCCTAAAACCAATTTCGACCATTAACCATGGTCCACCACCATTAACTAACACCTCCACCCTCCATCACAAATATGTTAAAAGGAAGAAGTTTGACAAAGTTTGGAGAGACATCCATGGAGGAAAAACCATCAAGGGCATTCGGAGGAGAATCAGAGAAGACCTGGGAAATAACCCAGGGACATGATCGTGGGGAGTTAGTCATGATCATGACAAAAGCTTGAGCATAGGGCCATGATTGTGGGGAGTCAACCAAGATTGTGACAAAGAGTAGATAAACTGGCCATGATTGTGCACTAAAGGCCATGATCGTGGCATGCGCACAGATAGCTATTGACAGCCTTCCGAACTTAAGTTTTTGAGGAGCTTTTTGAACTTTTGAGAAAAATCCTATGTTTTACCCTATATGGAACATACTACATAAAGAAAGAGAGGAGGACCTAGAGGGAGGCTACACAATCTACCACTTTTAAAAACTTCTAGAAGAGAGAAGAAGAAGAGAGAAGGAAGAATCATAAAAGTTTTTTTTATTTTCTTTATGCTTAGCTAGTATATTTATTTTTCAATGCTTTATTTTCATATTACTTAATCTATTCATTTCATTACTTTGGAGCTTTCTTAGTGTTAATCATGTTTTTACATGTGTTAAAAAATTTAGAGTGAATGTTTGATGGATTTTATAGTTGAAACTCATGAATACTGTAATAAACCTTTGTGATATATCAATGGATGTTTATTCCTATAACTTTCAAGTTTTAATCTTGGCTGTTTGAATTTATTTATAAGTTTTTGTATGTCTGAATTTATTAGGTATTTGAATGTTTAATGATTATGTTATGGGTTTTGTTTATTTAATAACTATTGTGTTTCATATAAACAGGTATGGCTAGACTACTTAGGGGTTTAGAGATATTACAAGGATGAAGGGATGGAAATTGTGAGAATGGAGTTAAACTTGTCTTGAATTGCTTCTTGTAGGTCTAGGTTGGTTTGGGATTTAGGATAAATGTCATCAATTAGGATTTGCTTGTAGGCTTGATCAACCTTTAGGTAATTTTCTAATTTGAAGGCTAGGGTTGAGCGAGTGATATGTAATAGTCCATAGTGATTCCCGAAAGTAGCAATAGAATAGTTAAATTTGTCAAGATACTTAATCAACTATTCTAAGATCCCATACCTTTAGGTTATACCTTCCTAGCTTATGAGTAGGTGGCCTAAGTTAGTTTTTTCTTAGTACCTAATGCATCTTCACTATTAAACTTAGGGAGCCATTCTAGATTATAGTAAAGATCGAGGGCATTCTAGAGCCTATTAATTTTGCCTATTTTAGAGAAATTAAGGGTGAGAGCTTAATTGAGTCTATAGACTAACACCATGATGAGGGTACCTTTTATTTAGATTCAAGGATAAATGAACATCCTGAAATCCTAAAGATATCTTTGTCCCACTTCCTTACCATTGTTATTAGACTTTTCTAAATTTGCTTTATGCTTGTCTTTTTGGTTACGTTCATTGCATATTACTTATCTTGCCTTCATCATTTTAGGGTGTTTTATTTTCTTTTGTTACAACATTTGAAATAGCATTGGCATTCTAGCTCTCTGCAGTTTGAACCTAGCTCACCATTTTCTGCATAGTTTGGTAGTTAGGAATTTATTATTTGGTAGTTACCGATAGGCTATCACCTATCCTTCATAGGAACTAGGCATATGAAGGTGTGATTTACATCCTTCAGGGTGGAAATAGAAGAAAAAAGTTTTAGCACAACATCAGTCAGGAGAGAACTAGTGATGGACCAAGTTGTTTAAAAAAAGCTAGCAAAATATCCATCTAGACTAGGGCCTTATAATTTTTAAACCTGAATAGCACCTCCTTCACTTGTTGAGAGCTAAAAAGGGAATTAAACATCTCTAGGAGTGATAAGTTAGGATTCAACTCCAGTTCACTGTCCACACCAAATCCTCTCTACTGCATTTCGGGCACCTTCCTATGGGATTTAGAAAGTAGACTTTGATATAGTTAGATTGTTGGATCCTAACTTTTTTCTAAATTACTTATAATTTTTCTTAATTAGTTATTTATGTTTGTTTGCTGGTTTGATTATTATTTTTACAATTAGGTTATTAATTTAGTAGGCATGAATAAAGATTGGAAATTAGTTGGAGAGATTAGATTTTAGTTAGAATTAATGTGGTATTAAGTAGATTAAAGGAGTAGATCCATAAAAGACAAAAGAAGGGCAACATTGGGAGAACAAGACTAAGGTAGGGCATAATTGGAAGAAAAAAGCTAAGTGGTCTCTTAAAATTAGAAGAAGGGAGGAAGAATAGTGAAAAGCCATAAGAGAAGAGAGAAGAAAAACGTGAAAGAAGAAGAAAAGATAGAAAATTCATGGAGAAAGAAAGGAAAGGAAGAAGAAAATTGTGGAAAGAAGAAGGAATCAAGCTTCTTAAGGTAAGTTTAACATCTTCTTCTTGTTTTAGTAAAGAAATGGGTTATTTTGTTAAGAATGGAGAAGTTTTAGAGAGAGAAAGGGGTTTTGGAGGAAGAAGACGATTCAGAGACCCATTTGATTTTTATGGGTTTCTAAGCTAGGTTTTAGGTTTTCCTACCTAGGTAGACCATGGGTACGTTAATGGAAAACCCAATTTAGCAATTATTTCATTTTTTGTGAGTTTGAAGTTTTGGGGGATTTCCATTTGAATTGATATTGAATGAGAATTTTAGTAGTGCTAGGAAATCAAAAACAATCTACCCAAGAGCAGGAGGAATGGCACAATTGAGTTTGGCTTTTTCAAGAATTATAAGGTGGGTAAAATATTTATGATTATTGTGTAAATGGGCAATGTGCATATGTGTGTATATATATGATTGAATTAATAAATTGTGAATTGTTATTATGTGTTTTATGTTATGTTATGCATTGAAAGATGTATGATCATGTTATGCCAATGAATTGTGTCATGGCATTTTGATTTGAATGGAAAGAAGAAAAAGCATGAGAATATGAAATTGTGAATGAATGAATCGAGCAAGAGCTTTGATTGTGTTTGGGCAAGACAGGAACTGTTTTGTAGTCACATGCACATCGACATAAAGCCTTCTCCTGACTGTCAGCTTGTGGCCCATGAGATCGAAAAAGTAGACTCGTTTCGTTCATAGAATAAACTTCGGTTTCTCTGTTTTGTTCCACTGAACTCTCGAGCCAATTATTTGTACATTTGCATTTTGATGTGTTAAGTTATGAGGTGATTTGAGTGTTATGCTTTGATATTAAATTACATCCAATATGTTCTATGTGATATTGAATGATGAAATGTGAATTGGAATTGTAAATGCGGAACTTT
>JAOSBK010017542.1:0-12604 GCA_027568895.1 Erythroxylum shatona | reverse complement strand
TGTTTGAGGATTAGAAGTGTATTTTTGAAACCTTGCAGGTTTTGGGTTTTATTCGAGGCAGCCGTTATGCTGCCGAAATTTCGTTAGAAATTAAAGTGAAAATGAAGAAAAATAAGATTTAGATGTTTAAAAGATGGATTTTGGAATGGGATTGTATGTATAAGATTTTTGTTATACGTGTGAAAGTAATTGAGGAAAATTCCTAAAAGTTGGAATTTATTGTATGTGATTGGCATTAGTTTGAATAAAGATAAGAAAGAAAAGGAAAAAAAAAATTATACCGGATTTCAGATTGGTTAGTCTTAGGGTTTCCAACGCGATCTTGTTCATCTATTCTCAGTTCTATATCTCTCAGATGTCGGATATGATTCAGTTGTTTGATTTCAGTTCCATCATGTTGTTTGTCTCCGCTTTATGATTCGATTCGTTTTGCTATTCGTATTCCGATTCGAATGTTTGCTTCGCTTTCGATACTTTTGTTTCGATTCGCTTCCGCATTTGGTTATTCGTTTCGTTATTCGCTTTGCTCGTTTTCCGTTTTTTTATTCGCCTCGTTTCTTTTGTTTCGTTCTTTCGTCTTTTGGTTGGGATCCGGTTCCCGGATACACCCGAGAGGGGGTGGGGGGTGGGGTCCAACGGGACCTTTGCAACTTGTATATTTGATCAGGAAATTATTTGGATTCAAAACCCTCAGGTTGTGTCATGTACACATCCTCTTGCAAGTTCCCATTGAGAAATGTTGTTTTGACATCTATTTGTCAAATTTCATAATTATGGTATGTTTCTATAGCTAATAAAATCCTTATGGATTTAAGCATTGCTACTGGTGAAAAAGTTTCATCAAAATTAATTCCCTGTTTTTGTCTGTAACCTTTCACCACCAACCTTGTTTTGTACGTATATACATTTCCATCCATGTCAGTTTTTCTCTTAAAAATCCATTTGCACCTAATAGGTAAACCATACATGATTAGTGTACATGGATTCCACTTTGGATTTTATGGCTTCTTGCCATTTTAAAGAATCGATGTCTGACATTGCTTCTTTAAAAGTAGTAGACTCATCATCTATGAGTGATACGTTATCCTTTCCATGCTTAATAAGTAGATCTAATCTAGTGGGAGGACGACATATCTTATTAGTTCATCCTGGACTATGTGTCTCTTAAACTCTCGATTGTACATCTTATGTACCAACTTGAGGTTCTTGTTCCATGTCGATGTGAATTTGTGGTTCTTGAACTTCTCTAAGTTTAACCTTACTCCCACTACTTTCTTTGATAATAAATTCTCTTTCTAAAAATGTAGCATATCTTGAGACAAACACCTTTTGCTCAATAGTATGACAGAATTGATAACTGAAACTTTCTTTCGGATAACCACAAATTTTCATTTATTTTATTTGACTTGAAGCTTCTCAGATATAGCATGCTTCACATAAGCTTCATATCCCCAAATCTTTAAGTGTGATAATCCTGGTCTTCTACCAGTCTATATGTTACCTTTATCAACCGATTTAAATGGAACTCTATTTAGAAGATATATTGTGATTTCAATTGCGTATCCCTAAAAGGATATAAAAAGGATTGCATGACTTATCATGGAACGTACCATATCTAATAGTATACGATTTCTCCTATCAGAAACTCGATTATGTTGTGGAGTTGTAGGAGGAGACCTTTGTGAGAGAATCCCATTTTCTTTTAAGCAACTAAGAAACTCGTGGTCTAAGTATTCTCCACCTTGATCTGATCTAAGTGTCTTACTACTTTTTCCAGTTTGTTTCTTTACCTCTAGTCTAAATTCTTTGAACTTTTCAAATGATTCAGACTTTTGTTTCAACAAGTACATATAACCATATCTAGAATGATCGTTTGTGAACGTAATGAAATATAAGTATCCACCTCTAGCATTTGTGGACATAGGTCGACATACATCTGAATGTATTAATTCTAGTAACTCACTAGCACGTTGACCCTTTTCCTTAAAGGGTAGTTTGGTCATCTTTCTTAATAAACAAGATTCACAAATTTCATATGATTCATAATCAAAATGATCAAAATATCCTTTTTTATGCAAGTTTATGATTTTAGTTTCATTGATATGACCTCACCTACAGTGCCATAAATAAGATGAAATTTGGTTGCTTAATTTACTTTTCTTCCTATTTATGTTAAGAATTGGCCTTTCTAGATTTAACTCATATGAACTATTTGTAAGCAATCCAGATCTATAATAAACTTCATCTTTATAAAAAGAACAACTGTTATTCTTAATTATAAGGACAAATCCATTCAAATCCAAATAAGAAATAGAAATGACTTTTCTTATAATAACAATTATTAAGTTCTAATATAAGGCCAGAAGGCAAAGCTAAACTGTATGTCCCTACAGCTAATGCAGCAACTCTTGCTCCATTGCCAACTTACAGGTGCACTTTGCCTTTCTTTAATGATCTACTCCTTGTTAACATCTGTATGTTATTACACAAGTGAGAACCACAACCAAGTAGATACCCAAGAATTTGGAACAGAAGTAGAAAGATTGATCTCAATCATAAACATACCTGAAGAGATAGCTTCCTTAAGCCTTTTATCTTTCAGGCTAGTAAGATAAGATGGGCAGTTCCTCTTCCAATGTTCGTTAACTTCGCAATGAAAACATGTGCCCTTATCATTGCTCTTCTTCTTGACACCTCTTTTGATTTTTACTATATTAGTAGAAGCCTTCTATTTCTTGTTATTATTCTTCTTAAAGCCTTTTTTGTTGCTTTTAGAAGAATTGACAACAAGTACAGAACTGGGTTCCTTCTTAAGGCACCCTTCCGTAGTCTTAAACATGTTCAACAGTTTAGGCAGTGTCATGTCCTTCTGATTCATGTTGAAGTTCATGATGAACTGTAAAAAGCTCGAATTTTGAGACTGCAGCACCAGATCAACACTTAACTCGTGGTCTATGACAAAACTTAATTGGGCCAATTTTTAATATACCTAATCATCTTCAGCACATAAGCGTTGAATGAAGATCCTTCTGTCATCTTGCATTGAAATATTACCTTGGAGATTTGATATCTCTCCACCTTATTTTGTCACCAAATAACTCCTTAAGATGCAGTATCATAATAGGTGCATCCATGTTCTTATGCTGCCTCTAAAGTTTAGGAGACATGCAAGCTAACATTACACATGTAGGTTGTTCAAAGTTATCAATATAATGCTGATATTTCTCCCAATCTTAGTCAGTAGCATCTGAACAAGGTTGAGATGGAGCAGGAGTATCAAGAGCATACAATTTATTCTCTTGCCTAAGAATTATTCCTAAGTTTCGTAGCCAGTCTGAAAAGTTGGGTCTAGTCAGCTTGTTAGTATCTAAGATGCTCCTTAATATCAGGTTGGTGCTCATCTTCAAATTCAATAACCCAAAAAACATAAAAGGAGCATATATAAGTTTATATTTAAAAATCAAATAAAATAAGGAATTTAAAATTATTTGATTACTTTCACTATTTTCTATGGAATAATAGCCCTTATTATTATATCAAAAAATTATCAAATAATTGTTTAGTAGACTAGGATCCTATTTAAAATTAATTGATCTTGAGTTTGTTCAACAAACCAACTAAAAGTAAATTAGGTAGAAAAACAACTTTTCAATCACATCTCATGTGACTCCTAGTATGGTTAGGTGCCAACTTTGGCCAAAATATATCAAATACATTATTCCTAACCCTATCTCTAAATTTATATTATCATGAGTTTACTCATCCAAATCATATAATTTTAGTTAAGTAGAACCTATTAATTTAAGATAAAACATATCAGGGTTAAAGTGACTTTGAGTTTACTCAAGAAGTCAAATAATAAACAAAATATTAGTTTTAATCTCAAATAATGGAAGACAACTATCATGTTCATAACGTGTACTTAATATTTTATTAAGGGATTTAAAATTTTAAAAAATTTCCGATCTCATAAAAATATAATCTCATTATATTTATAATTTCAAACATAATCCAATTATGAAAGAAATTATTTAAAACTTTGGCTTGATTCTAATTGTTGATTTGATCATAAATTTAATTTAATAATTCAACTCTTAAAAATTAAATTAAATTCCAAAACCTCTCCTAATAAATATTCCTTTGAAAACAATTTTCAAATTTTAATTAAACACATTTTAGTTTTATTAGGAGTTGAAATTAATTTAATCTCTGTTAAATTAATAAAAGACAATTTAGGGTTTTAAAAAATTTTTAAAACACAAAAATTGGGAGGAAGGGTATCTGGCACGTACATAAACGAGCGCACGTGTGAAGAGGGTTGACTAGCGTGTGCATTACACGCGCCAGCCAACACCTTCGATGGAAACTTCTGGAACATGTGCCCATCGTCTTCTCCAGATGCTTCCCGCATGTTCTGCAACCGCCACACGTCGTCCGACTCTTCGAACTTCTCCTTCTATGTTGCCACGAGCAGCAACCATGTCGCAATAACCAACCCACATTTGTTTGATCCTCAATCGTAGCCTCCTTGCGTCACCGTCGTGCTCAGTGTCCGCCTTACATTCATGGGTGAGATTTCACCCATTGGTTTTGCACGGTGGTGATGCTAAATCAATGGCATCATCGACCCATAATCAGTAGCGCCAAAACACCGTTAGTTTTGCAATTAGCTACAGTAGCCTTGTTCATAAGCAGAGAACAACCCAACAAAACATTAGCAATAAACACAAATGGCAAAAATGCTGAAACAAATCGTGTTCGCAAATGCAAGGCAGTAATAGAGAAGACAAGCAGTTAAAAGAAGAACACGCACATTCTGGAAACAATTTCTAGAAATATCGCCTAAGCGACGCAAATCTAAGGTGTTCAGATTCATCAAAATGGGTGCAGTAGAAATTAGGGATTTCATACAAAACACAAAGCAAGATATCGCAAAACATAAATAGGCACACTGAAAAATAACAATTTCAGATCCAATCGCATAACAATGGTAAAATAGTAGGTGTTCTTCAACTACGCAGATTTCAAAAACCCTAAAACCCCAAACAATAAAAAAAAAGCAAGATTCCCAAAATAGTCATCGTGTATGCTTAGAGAATAAAAATCTAGATGTAAATGGATGCAATCGTGGATAATCAATAAGGCTTTGGAAAACAATTTTCAGAAATCACAATAAAGATCAGTCACGAAGAACTGTTTTGAATAGCTTTGGGAAACATTTCCAAAACACGATATACAGATAAACAGAAACAATTTCCGTAATACTTTGTCTTTTTTGAAGCATTAAAAAACCAAATCAACAATAATAATCAAGCCTCTAATCCAAGATTAACAATTAAAGAAGGCTTTGACACCACTGTTGGAGTCCAACCGTGATTGAATCATGGGTATAGTGAAAAACAAAACTTTTAAGGATTCCGAACGGATCTCAATAATTGATTAAACTTGAATAAAACAAAATTCAATTTAGAAATCATACCTTATTTGCTTTCTGAAGAAAAGTCTTTGAATCTTTTCTCTGATTGATCAATCATGAGCTGTCCACTTGTCCATCCTTTGATGATATCTACAAAGCAATTCCCAAACTGTTTTGAGATAAAAAAGACAAAAAGTACTAGCTTCTAAAAAGCTCGTCCTTTTAGATAAAAAATCATAACAGTCTTTTATTAAAATTAAAACTCTTTAATTATAATTAGAATCAAATTCTAATTCTAATTAATTTAATTTTAATAAAACCAAATATCTCATATTTGATTCTCAAAATTTCTCAAACTTTATAATTAAGTTCAACTTAATTAAATTAATTTTTCTTCCGCAAATTGCTCTTTAATGTGTGACCCATTAGGTTTCTAATAAATTGGAAATGATTATAAATTATAATTCTAATTCACAATTAAAATTAGATAAATTAAAATTTTTTTTAATTTATCTTTAATTCTCTAATTAAATAATTCATAATCATAAATCATGATTGACGTCTAACAATTTGTCATGATTACCCAAATATCTAGAATGTCAAAGTGATTGACTTAACCTATCCATGCATGACTATAATGAATAATTTAATCCTTTCGTCATTTACAGAGTATGAATATATTGTCTACTTTTTTCATCCAATCATGTTCGTTATTGCTAATTAGTAATTAATTTATAATTGATATTTGACTCCTTTTTAAATATCAATTCACTCTGACTAAAGAATTCTATAAATCATTACTAGTCAAGAACATCATAATATTCTTTTTAATAACTTTAAAGTGATAAATCATATGTTGACTTACTCAACTATCTACATATGGTTCATACTGTATCCAATTACTACTAACTGAATTATCCTAGGACGATTCATAAGTAGCATCAAAACACAGTAATTCCCACACCAGATACTTTGGTAATCTCAAGTTTGAGGATCAATTATACAACCATCATTATAAGATAATCCATAGACATATAAGTAATATTTTATTTGAAATTATCATAATCGGGTCAGTTTAGTGACTTATTCTCTAATAATCACCCACACGTTAGTTTAAGTATCTCTATACTTTAATTAATGGGATTAATTGCTTTCTTTATAAGAAAGAAACATAATGTGTGTTATTTTTACAGTTTCAACAATATCCTGTCTTGATAAAATTACAACTAAGAATATTTAGGAATAACAAATAAGTGTAAATTGAATATCATAATTATGAGCTCATCATAATTTCCGTTATACAGTAATTATTCCATAAATTTTATTTTTAGTATTAAAATATAAAATATTAATTAGAATAATATATCAAGACAAATAAAACCTTTTCATTAATAAACAATAATGTCATACATTAATTTACATCCAACTGATTAGCTGCAAGGACATAAACTAGCTCAGTTTACATAGATAATACTTGCAGAAGTTTTCCTCTGTTATCTCAAAAGAGAACCATCCATCAATGAGGCACAGATTCACTAATTTGTCTCTATTCTATTCTACTCGTGTATATGCCACTAATTCATAAAGTAGAACGATAAACAGAACCAAACCGCAGTTCTCAGAATCATGACAAACATATATTAATGAAGGAATCAGGAGACCGGCGCGCGGGGAGCGAGAGATGGGTTTCTTCTTGTCTTTTTCTGTCTTTGGTTTGAGCAGGGGATTTGCCCATAATCAAACCCTTCGCTTCTTTGCCTGACATAGCTGAGAAGGAAGGAATAGTTGTGTTCTTTGGGTCTGGAGACTTTGAGGTTTCAACTTTCAAGAGATCGCGGCAAGATGGAGAATGTTTTGAATAGGGTGAAACAAATTGAGACATTTTTATCAGGAAAAAGATAGCTACTTTCTTTGTCATAAAAGATAGCTGCTTTCTTTGTCATCTTCATGACTCCTCTCAAAATGTTCCCAACTTCAACAAATAGCTAATGGCTCCCGAAAGTGGAGTGAATTAAGTTAATATTTCTACAATATTAAATAATCAAATTTATAATTTAAATCTTAAAAGTAATACAATAATTAATATCTAACATTGTTAAATTATAAATAACAACTTTAATAATATTAACGTATTATAATTCTTTATAAATTAAAAAGTTTACAATTTTACGCATTTAGTTGATATATTAAATGAATATGATTATTTTGGTATTACTATATTTCCACGACCCTTCTTCCATAATTTCACAAGTATAGGATCGCATTCTAAGGCAATTTATCAATACAATCAATTCCAAAATTTATAATATTTGGTTAAAAACTCCCCAAATTAACAATACTATTTGCACACATTTTCAAATTGTTTTTAATTAAAATCAAATTTGAACTTTGATGCACTAATCACTATACAAATTAATAAGACACCTTACTTTGTCATCGTTGTACTTAAACTTTGCGCTTCAATAGCACTATAAAAACATAAAAAGCAAATTCCTAAATGTTGGGCTCCATATAGCGAAGAATATGCATAATAGATGATGAATTGATTATTTTATGTTTGAGTTTTGAATTTTAAAGGAAAGATTTGGCATTTGGAAGGTCGAAATCAGTACATAAAAGTCAAGATTTGGTCGAAAATTTAAGTTTGAATGAAAAAAAAAAAGGGGGCTAGGATTTTGTGCTGTAAAATCGCAGCTTTGCCTTTTATACCATTAGGGGCAAGAAAAGATTGGTTTCAAACACAATTTATAACCAATGCTATTTATTTCGTAACTCCCTGAGTTTGCTTGTGGGAATAATGCTGGAGATAATTCTCACACCGACATAGGTTTTTTTATGTTTCCAGGCACTCCTTGGTTTGTTTCAAGATTGGTGTCTGTACTTCCTTTATATTGGTGTCGCCAATTCATGCTCAAACTTGACTTTTTTTTTATCTTTTCTCTTCCTTCTGACTTTATACTGTGTTTGGTTGCTGTCTTTATATAGGTGGGGACAGATGACAGGGACACAAAAGTCTCGTACTCCGTATGATATGTGCATGGTTTATCAAATAAGAATAAAAAATAACACCTTAAACACATCAAATTAAAAACTCAATTAGGAGTTAATGTTAGTTAACACCAAAAACTAAAAGAAAATCTCATAATATGCAATCCTCCGACAATTAAACCTGAGATTACCCTCCACGACCTACAATTAAGCTAATAAGATCAATCAAAGGAGATAACTAGGGTTGAGAATTCTCTCCTGTTTTCATTCAATTTTAATCTAAAGAGTCAGGCAGTTTGGAAATCTTTGAATTGAATTCATTAACGAATTGGATTCAATTACATTAATGAGATTGAATTGAATTCAATTTATACTGTTTGGAACAAACTCAGTAATATTATAATTGAATTCAATTACACTGTTTGGAATACAATCAAAATGAATTCAATTATTTCATATGACATTTTAACCCTTAACTAAAAAATAATCTTATTAAATAATAAACATTCACACTTATATAGAGCAAGTTATAAACATCAATTTTCATTATAAGTGATATCATCAAAAAAGTTCATTATTAAAATGAAAAGAAAAAATTGATTACAAATGACATTATGCTAGATCGAGCTATGAAGACAATAGAAAACTATTATAATTTGGAAGCTTAAAAATGCATGAACAAGCAGTAGTTCTTTTGCGTTGACAACTACAAGACACTATCAATTTTTGAAATTTCACTCCAAATTATATAATATCATAACAAGTTTAACATGTCTTCCTGTGATATGGAGACATAAGATCGTTACATCAGAAAATTAAATAAAAAATATTCATACTTGCATAGAGCAAGTTATATCATCCATAAAGTTCCACACTCAAGATCCCAAATGGAACAAGATTCACTTAAAATATAGTCGAAAACAAACAAACGAAAAAATCTAGATATATATAAAAAATTTTGAGAAATGCAAAAAAATATAGACAGGATGGAAAATGAAAGGAGAAGCTAAATCGAATGGTGGATCTAAAAGAGAACGATGATCATAGATAAAAAAAAAGGAAAAAGGAAAAGACACCCATGAACAAGGAAAAGAGAAAACCTGGATATGATGGGAGGTGTTGATTTGTGGAGAAGGTGTTGTTTCGTTTCTTAGTGGGAGGAGCTGCTTGAGGTGAAGAGATATATGGTAGGGTTAGATGGGTATTATTGGAAGGATATATTAACATTCAAAAGAAGAATTGAAGTCCCAGTTCATAATTCAATTTCGATGCTTTTTCAAGTGAATTCAATTTATAAAGGATGATGGGATTCAATTCATGTATGAATTGAACCCATCCCTTTTTTCTGTTTCCAAATACTTGAATTAAATTCAATGTTGCAATTGAATGTTAGAAATACATGTTAGTGGACTAATATAATCACAACTTAATTCCATATGCCTAACCACAAATTGAATTGCCTAATGTATATTTAATAACCATAATGAGATGGTTAATTTGCTAATTGCATTTGAGCCACATGGTAGTACCCTAATTACTATATGTTGGCCCATTAAACTATAATTCATACCATCCAATTAATAATGAGACAATTAGCCTATTCTACCCCTTAGGGTAGAACATGTTATAATATATGACATAAGGTGTGATTGTTGAGTTAAGTAATATACATTGTGTGTATTGGGTGTGGAAGAACAAGAGGGTGTTCTACCATTAATCTCTCTTACAAAGTTTTGTATCTTTCTCTCTTTGATAGGTTTTGCTGGAGCATGGAAATGGTGCAAGTCCAAATGCCAAATGTTGGAGGTATGCTTCTTTAATCTTGTTATGCTCTAAATAAAATGGATCTTGGTTGTTGAATGTGGTTTAATGTTGTATTTATTGTTAGCAATAGTCTCTTAGAAATCATAGGTACTGCATTCTAATGATCAGAAAAGGTCCGGCAAGATTCAGCAAATGGATACGGATAAGTATACCTGGTTTCTTTCTGAGGAAGGAACACCGAATTGAGATGGACATAGCGAAGAAATGGCTTAGGAGTAAGCCCTTCTGATATTTAGGTCTAGTCCCGTGGTAGACATAAACATGTCAATGTACGGTAGAACCTCTTTAAATTGATACTCGATAAATTAATAAACTCTCTAAGATAATATTTTTCTCTGGTCTCGACTTGGGTCAAATGAAAATTTAACAAATTTCGAGAAGATAATAAGATAATATATTTTCAAAATACCCCTATGTAAATATAAAGTCCCATTAATATCATAAATTAATAATTATATAAATTTACACAAATATAACTAAGACAATTTAGTGAAATATGATTCTAGCGTTGTTTGTTTTCTCTTAAAATTTAAGTTTAGTTGGAGCTTATCTTTAACTTTTCTTATTGCATCCAAAATTCCTAGTGTTGTGTTCTCGAGCTGCACTAAAAAATTGTGAAGAGTTCTAGATGCGATAAATGCTTCCTTACGCGTAACTGGTTCCAAAGTATTGTATCGTCTTTAACTTCATCATCAACATTATTTACAAGGATAGTAGCCACAATTTCTTCTAAGCTTTGGACCTCTGAACATGTATCATTTTCACCCGGGTAATTAAATAAGCTATTGACATCTATTTTATTGCGATAGCTGAGATCATTAATCATGAGCTCAAGTTCATGAATGTTGTTTTCACAAGTGGGTTCATCAAAATTCCTTGAGACTTCATCCCTTGAACGAATTTTACAGTGTCGAAAACAATTTGCTATTGTCTCTTGCTGAACATTAACTGTCCAAGCAGAGATTGCAAGATTGATAGCATCCAAAACATTAATCATACCTGGATCAGATTGTCCGCCTTCTAAAATCCTACGGTAAAATCTCCTACGATAGTGCATCTTAAAAGCTCTTATTATTTCAGCATCACAAGGTTGAATTTTTGATGTCATGTTGGGTGGCAAGAAGAACAACTCAACATAATGTAACCCTTCAATACATCTTGGATGTGCTGGACAATTATCTACCACAAATAAAATTTTTCTACCATGCATTTTTTTATCAAACCAACGGATATATTCATCAAAGAGCACACTTGTCATCCAAGCTCTTTTGTTGGCATGGTAACAATTCAAGCTATTCATGTTGACATTCTTGAAGCAATGTGGCTTTGCATATTTTCTAATAATCCATAAAGGGTTTTTTTTAGAGTCGTCCTCATTGCAACAAATAACAATTGTTAGCATTTCTTTGTCTTGTTTTCTTCCTTCAAATTGCTTCGTAGCAAGAGAACGATTAGCTTGTAACCTGTAAAACAAACCAATTTCATCCATATTAAAAACATCTTTCATAGGGAACTTATCTATTTTTTTCTCTTATAGACTCCAATTGCTTCTCCATGTCTTGTATATCAACCGAACCACTCTCTCTGAAATGATGAAATGACTTGATACCGTATCATAGTTTGAATTTCTCAAGCCAACCTTGAGAAAATTTGTGCTTAGAATCTTGTTGAGGGTATAGAAGTTTCATTGTATCACTTGCTTTCTCCAAAATTAGCTCCTGGTCATATTCACATGATCTTGGTACTGGAGAAACCACTCATAAACAACCTTCTCCATATCTAGAAATTTTGTTGGTTTGTGCCGCTTGATATCCCTTCCTTTTTCTAGGTTGGCCGAAAGATACTCAGCTGATTGTTTGAGTGTGTTTGAGATTATACCTTGACTAACTTTTAAATGAAACTAGCCACAACTGCAAATCTTTTTGAGTGCATATCGAATGATCTCTCTTGTACTCACATAATTCTTTACATATTTGATATGTTATTGTTGATTTTGTGACACCTTTTAGACGAGGAGCCATTGTTGGGTGTGATTTCAAGAAAATTTCTATCTTGTTTATAAAGTATTTTCTATCTCCATCATACGTGCATATGTACATTGAATGTTTTTAGTAAAAATACAACGAATAAGACTTACTTATTAACAAACAACCAACATTATTTATTAGTTTTCATTAATATTATATACAATGAATCTATGTTTTGGATTCATTCAATTCATATTATATACAATGAATCTATGTTTTGGATTCATTCAATTAATATGAAACATGAATTTTTCTAAGATATAATGCTTTTTTTGTGTAATCAAAATTTAACTTCAATCAATTACAAAAATCTCTTTAAATTAATAAATATTAATTTATCAATTAATAA
>JAOSBK010017449.1:0-12613 GCA_027568895.1 Erythroxylum shatona | reverse complement strand
TTTCTTAACCAATTCTATATTTTATTATTATCAAAACACAAGTAGAATTTAATTTGTCAACCACCATTGGTCCAACAGATATAACGCTCTAATTCCTTACGAAATTCTCATAAATTACAATTGTTAAGGGTTAAAGATGGTAAAGAAATGCCTTCCAACAAGAAAACCCAATGAAGGGTGGTTTTCCATAAAAACAATTTCATAGTAAAAAATAAACAAGTTCTACAATCAATGGGATAAAGGTCTCAAAAAATTCTTTTGTCCAATATAAGTTTCAATTCCCTCATTTGATAAATTAGGAAAACAAACAGGAGAAAGGAATTCTCATTTCTCTTCTATTCTTTTCTCCTCTTTTCCTCTCAATATTTCCTTTCCTTTCCTTTGTGCAAATAAGGATTCAAACAGAGGCTAAAGAATGATATTAACAGTAATGCAAGACACAAAGCCTAGAAGCAGCCATAAAATATCTTTACAAACTGTAAACTACTCTGCACTACTAAACTAGCCGAAGCGCCATTCACTCGTTAGTCCAATAGAAGAAAAGTGGAGCCGTTACACTTCAAATGTTCCATCTAACCCTTACATAACTGTTACACTTCAAATGTTTCATGTTTCATCTTTTAGGTATTATGTATATTACACTTATTTACATATACATTTATATAAGAAAAAGGAATTAGGGAGCTATTATTTTACACACGATAAACCATGCAGACTTCAACGAGAGAGTTTTGTGGAATCGCAAGAGTAGTTGCTGGACGACGGCTAATGGATCGAAGAGATCCATAAATATTATTGATCACAAACCTCTTCAAAAATGGAGATGTGTCTCCTGCCATCACCCTGGTGTTGCCGATAATGTAGGCCATGCCAGCTTCTTGAGCCTCCATGAAAGAACTCATCTCCTCACTCTGACCATCCGACAATTGAAACCTTACTTTTCTCCTCCTAGCTCCACCTCCTAATTCTTCATTATTACCATTCCCCTTATTCCCCACTAACACTGCACCTCTTAGCCCTAACAATGACTGATCCGCTACTTCTATTTCGTTGCTGTTGCATTGCAATTTCAAGAACTCCGTCATCTTCTCTACTAATTGGGTTTCAAAACCATAGCTATCACTCGAGTCCTTGTATCCATATCTGTCCATTAACATATAACTATTTAGAGTGAGGAGATGAGGACGCCATTGAAGTTCAAATATCGAGAGGTATAGACTGTTAAAGCGTTGCTGTTTTCATACAAAACAGGAAAATGAGAATTAATTATCGACTGCTCATCGGCAAATTCAGGTATAGAGTTAACTGAAGTTGATGTTACCAGTTTCACGAAAAGCACGCAACATCTGTAATCTAGACCTGGATTGAAGGCAAAAGGGAACTTTATATAACATCACACTTTTTGTAAGCGGTTGGAGGCTTGAAGTTGAGTGTTAAGAAAAGTGCATATGCAAGGCCATTGCAGTTAAAGCTCAGTACTGATGGATCAAAAATTGGAAGGAGTTTGTTGATGGAGTCGTATCTATTATACAACGAGAAGAAGAAAAATGAAAAGCAAGCGATCAATATAATATTACCTCACGGTGCAGCGGAACATAAACAGTTCTGGAGGTTCAATCCTCTGAAAGAGGAAACGCTCACTATCTGGAACTTTTGGGACCATGACAGCCTGAAGGTTGGCAAAGATAAGCACTTGATGTAAAACAGGAAAATTGGTTATGAAATGAACAAACATTTGTGGGATATCACAGGTGAGATTGGTGTAGACGATGCATATTCCAGCAACTCTCGTCATTCCTAAGTTTGGCCCAAGATTCAGGAGATTGTCAATGCTAACTTTGTTCTCAGCCTCATATGCCTGTTTTTGTAAAGTTCCGTAATGCCATGAAGACATTAGAGACGAGAGAAACAGAGAGACAGTAAGAGAGAACCATCCGCCATTGTGTACTTTGGCAAGGCATGCAGAGAAGTAGGCCAACTCGACTGATCCAAAACTCAGTACAAACAGTAATGCCATCAGGACGCTTTGCTTCCAGAAGGTGGTAATGATCAGAAACATCAAGAGTGTTGTGATGAGCATCAGTGTGATCACTGCCAGGCCTAAAGATGCACCAAGGGGGAAAAAACGCAAAATGGTTACTTTTAATTCTTTAGTGCCGAAGTATTAAGGCTGAGGGAGAGAGGAATAAGAAGATGGAAATACCGTATGCATTGCTGATCATATTAGTGTCATTAAATCCAAGAACAACACCAAGACACAGCGCCAGTAACACCCAGTTCACTTCTGGTATGTATATCTGCCCATGTATTTTTCTTGATGTGTGTACTATCTTCACCCGAGGAAAGCAACCCAGTGCTCTACACTGACAGATTATGGAGAAAGTAGCTGAAATTATTGCCTGACTTGCCACCATCGTTGCAAGAGTTGCAATAACAAATACTGGCCAGAATACACCATCTGAAAAAGAAGAACAAAAGTAGGAAGCCTATAATTGTAATGGACTCTGCAAATAAAGGCGTCTCACTACCTAATTTTCAAGACATACCAGGAATAGCCTTGTAAAAGCTATTGTGAAGGTCCTCTTTGTTCTTGGAGAGATAAGCAGCCTCACCCATATAAGACAAAACCAGGCAGGGGTACACAAATGCTATGAAGGCAATCTTCATAAAAAGAACTAAGCAACAATTATGAGACTTTTCATTATTTATACGAACTGATCATAAAGAACCGAAACAAGATTAGAAAATACCCTGACAGAAAGTTGTGATAAATGACCGATATCAGCAAACATAGCTTCTGCACCTGATCATACAGCATACATAAAAGAAAAGTTCAATTAAGGAAGAAAATAAAAAGTCGCACATTTTTCATGTATTTGCATCTCAAACACCCACCTGTAACACAGAGAATAATGCCTCCAAGGGAGTTCCATCCATCTTTTCCAGTTTTCTTAAAGAATCGATAGATGTAGTAAGGGGACAAAGCATTGAAGACACGAGGATTCCAATAGAATATGTTGTAAATGCCTACTCCACTAAGGCACAGAAGCCATGCTATCATTATTGGAGCAAAGATGAAGCCAACATTGTGTGTCCCATTGTGCTGAAGTGCAAACAGGATCACCAAGATAATGCATGTAAGAGCTAGAATACAATCTGCCAGGTTTTAACATGTATAGATTCAGAACGGTGAAAGATAAAAGGGGAAAGTTAGAGAACTCCAATGGAATGACAATAATCAGAGATTTAAGAATGTCAACAAACCATTCTAAACAACATAAAAAATGGGGTAGGGAGACTGGTAATAAATACAAATTTCAGATAACAAGAAACTATAGATATCATATCTTCTTTCCATTCAGGCTCTCTTAAAATAGATGAATGCCATTACTTACCCTCTGGTAAATTTCTATACTTAACTTGAATCCCACTGACTGCAGATAAAACTGCAAAAGAAACATGTACAATCATGAATAATACAAAATTTCCGTAAGAGCACCTACATCTATTAACCCTTTCCCGCAGGATCGAAATCCGTACCTGTCATTGTTGGTGTCAGAATTCCGTCACCAATAAGCATACTAGTTCCTAGCAAAACAAGTAGCAGCAAAACGATACGAGAACTATTATACCTTTCAAACACTGTCTTTATGAATGAGCTAGTTCTTGTCTCCTTGGTAGATGTATCAGAAGATACAGAGTCATTTTCCAAATTAGAACTCTTCAAAAATCCCATCTTAGAATCTCGGCATAATAACGAGTACAGCGCAAAAGGGCCGCCTGTAAAAGATCATCAGCTCCTACATAAAGCATACAAACAATTGTTTCTTACATTAAAAGAATGTTTAAACCAACAGCAGTTGGTGGATTAGCTATGAGCACCTTCACCATTGTCATCTGCTCCCAACACAAATATGCCATACTTGCAAAGTGGGATGATCGTCAAAGTCCAGAATACCAAAGAAAGCACACCAAGTATCTCACAATCATCGTCGAAAGTGGCCAAACTCCCAGAAAATGAGCTCTTATAGACGAATATAGGAGCTGTACATATGTCTCCATAAACAATCCCCAAACTCTGGTAGGCAAGAAGAAGAGTCGTTCGGTAAAATTTCTGTCATTAAGAAAAGAAGTGATTAAATCAAACAAAAGATACCACAGCAAGTACAGATATGAACTATTCCTTAAAAAAATGTTTTTGCTTTATAAACAGCTATATCAAGACCGAGATAACATAACATATCATTCCCTGACTTAAACAGACAGAGGAGACCGTAAAATGAGCACCTACCAAGCTAGTTTCTCCTGTCGCGAAGCCAGACTCTTGATCCATTAACAGAACAGAAGTATAGGAAACTAAATGTGGAAGAATAAGTTCTTAATGAAGTATCACTGAGAACTTGTAAAGAACTAGATGGATAAGTAGTCTCCTGGAGAGCAAGACATGAACAAATAGGAAACACGTAAATGATAAATCAACGAAAACAAAGTAACGGAACTTTCATTCAAGGTGGTTTTCTAGGAAACGAAGAAACTTTATTTATAACAGCTAGCCATAGGTGGTATCTCTATTTAATAAAAAGACGCAACGAAAGAGGCCGTGAGGGAAGGCAGTTCTGGTCGATAGAATAGAAGTAGAGAAGGAAATAGTTAACATGCTGTCAAATGTTTGATCTTGTAGTAAAACTCTAGTCTAGTTAACCGCTGGTTATGTAGCACAGACACGGCAAAATAGAGTCGGGCACGCGGATACATATCCGTGTCAGACACCCATTGACACGTGATGGACATAGCTCAAATACGTCTGGAGATTGCTCATATATTGATTAATGGAATATATGTTTCATAAAATATATGCTCCATATTTTTTAAGAAGGGCTTATAAAGTACCAAATATGTATGAATTATCAAGATGTTGGAAGTCTTCAAACACATCAATCAATATATATCATATTATGAATTTTGAACTTGTTTCTTAATTCTAAATTTTATAATATATATATGTCATGTCCATGTTTACCAAATTTTAGAAAGTGTGTCTCCGTGTCTGTATCCGTGTCGTATCGCATGTCCGTGTCTGTGTTTGTGCTTCTTGGACCGCAGGTATTGGTCCGCTATCCTGTCCTAGGTTATTGTATTGTATAATGACGACGAAGCAACAAGACAAAAAAATACGAAGAAGTACGCTATATTAGAATATGAAAAGAATATGGCTTAGAACATTGGGAGAAACGAACTATGTCTTGTCATATGTTGAGTTAGAACTAGAATAAGGTTACATGGTCTATGATACGAGTGTGTGTTATACCATGTTTCTTCCTACTCACATAGTTTAATATATAGCCTTGAATATGGATGTATATGTGCCCATATATATATTTTTTGTAACTTTGTCAATGAAATACATGGGCTATAAGTATTCTTAATTAAACTTGCAAAAAATATCATTGAAATGGACTCGAAGGGAGGAATGGCTTTCATGTCTCAAGGAAATACATCAATTCCAACACTCATTTTCTAGAAGTACAAAGTTTGCACCTTATATAGTTGGATTTATCCCTCGGCAAAGTTTTAATCATTATATTAACAGCTTGCTAACGCTTAAGCTTTACCTCTCCCTTCTTTTCACCTTCTCTTATACTAGGAAACTTGATTTTAATGTCTTATTATCCCATTTTGAATTAGATTTCTTCCAACGATTATAATAGACTTGTTTTCAATGTAAAGAGAGGTAACTTGTTTCTGTTTTAATCCAAAACCACGCAATAATTTTCTTAGTCTTATGCAATGGTTTGAAGAACTAATAGTTGCAATATACTTAAACTTTTGTTTCTAGGAATTTTTAAGTAAACACACCATCACCAAAAGAAGAGGCATAAATTGTCACCTTCTTTGCTTCATTAATGAAACTAGCCCAATCATTATCAACATTCCCTATTAATTTGGTTCTCTCTTTCTTTTTAAAGATTAATATAAAATTTAATGTTCCTTTTACATATCTTAAGACTCTCCTAACTATACTGAGATGAACTTTTTTTGGTTCTTGTATAAATCTTGATAACAATCTAGATATGTAGCTATCGAAAAAAATAAATTTCCAATTAAGCTTCTATATAAGGTTGCATCATCCTTCTCTTCAACATCTTCTTATAATAATTTCAAGTTCACAATAAGAGGATAATCAACTAGTTTATCCTTTTCCATATTGAATTTCTTAAAGATGGAATTTGTGTATGTTGATTTACTAGTAAGGATATAATCTTTACCTTAGTCTCCATGTCAAGAAAGTAGTACACATCTCTAAGGTCAGACATCTTAAATTCAACTTCAAGCTTTTGTTTGAATGAAGCCATATAACCTTCATCATCTCTAGTGATTAGAAAATCATTTACATACAATGGCATATTTAGTTTCATTAATTTATTTTTATTCAATAAGAGTAATCTAATTTTCACTTTTTATAGGCCCTCATTTAATTAAGATAACAATCAATCATATTATATCAATCTCTAAAGGCTTGCTTTAACGTATAAAGAAATTTGTGTAGAGGTATACCTCATCCTCTTTGTTAATTTTGATGAAGCTATCTAGGTTGCTCAACACATATAATCTCCTTGATGATGCCATTCAAGAATATTTAATTAATATTAAGATGTTATGATTTCCATCCATATTTAGCAGCCAATACAACTAATAATTTGATACTATCATGTCTTGCAACTGGATGGAAACTTTCAAACTAGTTAATTCCATATTGATAGAGTTGACTTTTCATAATTGGCCTTGCCTTATGTTTTTTCATTGATCCATCAGGGTTCAATTTGGTTTTGAAAACTTACTTGACTATAAGCACCTTTTGATTAGATGGTGTTTCCATTAAGGAAAATATTAAATTCTTATTTATCATAAAAATATCATTTTTTAAGCTATAACCCACACTCTTTTGATTACTATTTCATTGAAAGCGGTTAGCTCAACAACTCCTAAATGTGCTCTTTCATAAATTTCAGTGAGGGCCTTATTCCTCCAACTACTCAATGTCATATTCGTCTTAACCCTCCTCTAAAACCTCTTGAAAATAATAGAATTGTAAGAATTTAGCTCCATGGCCTTAAATATCAACATCCAATATATTTAACCAATTTGGTTTTATAAATATTTTAAGTACTTGACTTAATTAAATCTTTCTTATCACAAGATTAAAGACTCCACAAGCCTTGTTTATGCTATTGTACGAAAAATATAAATATCAAGTTTACTTTTGTTATCAAGGTTTTTCCTCATAAATTTAGAAATGTGAATATAGCATAAACAACCAATCACTCTCAGATTTTCAACATAAGGCGAGTTGTGGTGTTCTTCATTTTAGTGCCTTAGTAAGTAGTTGATAGATGGACAATTGAACATAGTTTTATCCCATATTTGATGTGTTTTTACTTGATATTTACTACTTTTGGTATATATTTGGTACATAATACATCTTAAATGTGTAAACAGATTATAATTGCCTTCATGGATTTAAAAGAGAAGAATTCGGACAAAAACACAGCATAAAATGAAGATTCAACAATCTTAAGGGATGCATAGGTTTTCACATGATCATGTATTTCTTCTAGACCGTGCAGTTTGATGATATCCAGAGAATTATGATTATGTACGATTTGATGCATGGCAGTGGAAGAGACTGTGCATAACCTAAAAACCTAGAATTCCAAAATAAAAGATGTTTTTCGAGGGCAATTGAGGAGAGGAAGAGACAATCATCATTTTGAAGAGTGCAGAGGTGATTTGGAGCTTGAGGAGCAACAGACGTAGAGTTTTTATCAACAAATCCTTCAAAACACAAGATTGGATGTCTACATCATTAGAATACTCGATAGAGAACAATCAGGGAGATTTATAATTATGATTTTGTTGTTTTCAATTCAGTTTTCTATATATGTGTATCTAATTTCTTGTTCACCATTGTGTAACCAATTTTTCTATTAGTATTTGGGCTAGATGAACCCTATTTGATACCGAAACATGTGTTGATTATCTTGTGAATGTGATTGAGTTGTTTGATTGTCATGACCTAATTATTTGTTTTATTATTGTCTAGTAATTTGATTTATTAGACCTTAATTTGATTTCACAAATAGCGATTAAAAAATCTTAGGTTTGAATAAATCTGCAATAATTGGTAAGAGTTTATTGTAACCCCAGAGATAGGATGAAATAAATCTTTTAGATTAGGGTCAAACCTAATAGAGGGATTCATAATACGGTAACACAATCTAATAGAATTTAACCTGAGTAATTCTGTTAGAAACCTTAGGATTAGTTGTTAGTAGACTCAAGGTTAGCTACCAGCAGATCCCAAGAGTCTCCATGGTCCAATTAATCAACAACAGAATTACACGACAAAAGATCAATCGGTTAAGGGTTTAGTGGGATTCAAAGCCTAGATACTAATTATTTGATCTCAGTAATTAATTCAGTGATTCCCTAATTCTCTGCTTTGATCATGTTATTTTTTATTTTATTTTCTTAATTTCAATTTATTTAATTCAAAAACCACAATCAATTCTTAGGCTAGATAATAGAATAATGATAACTGTTAGTACTTACTGTTCCAATGGGATTGACCCATACCTATTTATATTAGGTACAATAATGGCGTACACTTGCAGTTTATTACAATATTGACTATTACAAAGTAGGTTAATTAAGTTTTTGACACCATTACCGCGGATGGTGATATTAGGAACATCTTAGTTTTATTACTCTAGTCATTACTTTTGTTTGTTTGTTTTGCTTTATTTTTGTTTTTAATTTAAGTTATTTAATTTATTTTAGTCAGTTAGCTTATTTTTTTAGTTTAGATTTAGACTCCACGTTAGTTTATGACCTGGAATAACATTGAGAACTTACTAGACATAGATCCTAAGATAAAAAGAACTGTGCAGAGGAATCGTCATAGGACTAACCTTAGAGAGTTTGATCTAGATTGTCGAATAGAGGAATTGGAAGGTCACGCAAATACAGAAGAATGTCATAACATGGTGGACCAACCATGAATGATGTTCAACTATGTTAGGCCAGACTTATCTGGTGCAAAATCCAACATAGTGAGGCCGACTGTACAGGTGCACAACTTCAAGATTAAGTCGAGTATCATCTAATTGGTGCAACAGTAAGCCCAATTTGATGGACTTCAAGATAAGGATCCTAATGCGCACATCTCTAACTTCTTAGAGATCTACGATACTTTCAAGATCAAGGGAGTGAATGATGATGTCATCAGACTGTGTCTATTTCATTTCTCTTTAAGAGGAAAAACTAAGCAGTGACTAAACTCTATGCCACATTTGTCATTTACCACCTGGGATCAAGTATCAGAAAAATTTCTGGCTATGTACCTTCCATCTGTGAAGACTATGAAGTTGAGGAATGACATCTCATCTTACTCCCAAGTTAAGGGTGAGTCATTGTACGACACCTTGAAGAGGTTTAAAAGAAGCTCCGATGATGCCCACATCACAAACTACCTTTGTGGATGCAATTCTAGACATTTTATAATGGGCTCAATCAAAGTATGAGGTAATTGATAGATGCAGCAACTAGAGGGATGCTAAACAACAAAACACTTGAATTAACCCAAAAGCTTATAGAAGATATGGCCATGAACAACTATTAGTAATGCTTAGTTAGAGCACAAACTACTAATAGCCCATCGGGAGTTCATGAAGTAGATGTTATGATGCAATTGGCGAGTCAAGTGGAGGCCCTGAGGAAGAAAATGGACATAATCAATATGGCTCCACAAGGAATAGTGATGCAATGTGAAGCGTGCAGGCTAGAGAAATAAGGACAAGAATGTCAATCAGATTAGCCCGAACACATAGATTATTTAAGGAATGTTCCAAGACCCCAAAATAATCTTTATAGTAACACATGCTATCCTAGATAGAGGAACCATCCCAACTTCTCATAAGGTAACCAAGGTCAACCAAAAAATAAGCCTACAACTGGATTCCAATTCTATGTATCACAACTTAAAAAACTGAGTATAGTTGAAATGATACTGTAGTGTATTTAGGACTCAAGATAGAAACATCAAAGACAACAAACATCTATACATAACTTAGAGATGTAACTTCACCAACATGAAACAATAATAGTAGAAAGGCCAAATGGGAATATTCTCAACCGTAAAATCAAACTGAGCATATGAGAGCTGTCACACTAAGAAGTAGAAAGGAGTTACAAGCAAATACCAGACCACGAAATGAAGAGGAGGATTGAGAGGAGAGTTAAGAAAAAACTAAAGATATGGAGATTCCTTCTGAAGTAAAGGCATTTCAGCCTATCATTCCATATCCAGCAAAGCTAAAAAAGGATTAAATGAATGAGCAATTTGGGAAATTCCTCTTTATTCGAACAACTTCATATTAATATACCTTTTGTTGAAGCTCTAACATAAATGCCCAAGATGGAAATTTTCTAAAGGTGTAGTTATCTAATAAGGAGAAGTTAGAGAAATTGACTATAGTACATTTAAATGAGGAATGCTTAGCGATCTTACAAGACAAGTTACCACAGAAGCTCAAAGATCTAAGGAGTTTTAATATCCTTTGTATCATTGGTAATTTGTTGATTGAGGAAGCTTTAGCCAATTTGGAGGCTTGCATAAATTTTATGCCTTTTAAGTTGTTTAAGAAACTAGGATTAGGAGAACTTAAACCTACTAGGATGAGCATTCAATTAGTTGATCAATCCTTTAAATATCCTAGGGGGATTATTGAGGTGTCCCTTCCTAACTATAACTAGAGTCGTCATAGATGTTAGTGATGGTAAACTAGGCCTCAGAGTGGGAGAAGAAAAGGTAACTTTTAGAATATTTGATGTAACAAGACATGCTCTCAAATATGATGATTCTTCCTATTTTATTAATACCGACGATTATATAACTCCAAACATTATGAATGGAATTTTAACAAATGATAAGCAAGAGATGTCTATGACTCAAGATAAGAAGGACCATGAAGATAAGAAGCACTTCATGAGATTAAAAAAAGTGGAAGAGATAAATAGGAATACGGAGATAAGATTAAAACCGTCCATTGAAGAACCACTAGAATTAGAGTTGAAGATACTCCCTGATCATTTGGAATACACATTTCTTGAGAAGAACTCAAAATTACCAATGATTATTATACTAACTCTAGACGTGGAGCAAAAGGAACTGTTGAACATACAAAGGAAACATAAAAAGGCAATTGCATCAAAGATCTCATATATTAGAAGGATCAACCCTACCTTTTACACACTCAAAATTTTAATGGAGGAAGAGTTTAAACTTGTGGTAAAACCTCAAAGAAGGTTGAATCCAAACATGAAGGATGTCGTTAAAGTAGAGGTAATTAAACTCCTAGATGTTAGAGTGATTTACCCAATTTTTGACGGCCCTTGGGTGACCCCCGTGCATGTTGTGCTAAATAAATGAGGAATGATAGTGTCCCCAATGAAAAGAATGAATTTATTCCTACAAAAACTATCACTGGATAGAGAGTGTGCATTGACTATAGGAAGTTGAATTATGCAACTAGAAAGGATCACTTTCCTTTACCTTCATAGATCAAATTATGGAACGTTTGGCAAGACATATGTACTACTACTTCTTGGATAGACTTTTAGGCTATTTTCAAATCCCACTTGCTCAAGAATATCAAGAGAAAAAAACATTTACATTTCACTATGGTACATTTACTTATAGAAGGATGTCGTTTAAGTTATGCAATGCACTTGCTACATTTCAGAGGTGTGTGATGGCTAACTTTGATTATCTAGTTAAGGACATAATGGAGGTATTTATGAATGATTCTTTTTTGTCTTTGTGGATTCATTTGATTTATGCCTTCATAATCTTGAAAAATTAATGAAAAGATGCGAGAAGACAAATCTGATGTTAAACTAGAAAAAAGTCACTTTATGGTGCAAGAAGGTTAATACTAGGCCATAAAATTTCTCACCGGGCGATTAAAGTGGATAAGGCCAAAATTAAATATATAGAAAAGCTACCACCTCGTTTTTCGATTAAGGTAATAAGGAGTTTCTTAGGTCATACGAGCTTTTATGGAAGGTTTATCAAAGACCTAAAAAATTGCTAAACCCTTAACCGTGTTATTAGAAAAGGACATACGTTTCACATCACCAAAGAGTGTTTAGAGGCATGATTAGTGTAAATTCCATCGTGTTTTAGGGCGTTGTTTGATATGTACTTAGCCGTTAATTCAATCACTTGGTATGCATTTAGGTTAAAATTATATTAGTTGAGATTTATTTGTGTTTTAAGTGTTTTATACGTTAGTATAAGTCTTTGAGCTTAAATATTATGTTTTTAAGGTACCTTAATATGTTTGCTAGTGTTTTAAGGTCAACATCTAATAACAGAGGAGTTCTTGAGACATTTAGGATGAAACAACGGCACACAATCATGGCTTATTCATAATAGAAGCTCCAGGTTTGGCCCACGATCGTGGCTTACATGTAACATGATACACTCATATTTTCATATATGTTTAGGACTTAATTCAGAGTCATTTACATTCATTTTATGTTCATCTATGGC
>JAOSBK010017411.1:0-12613 GCA_027568895.1 Erythroxylum shatona | reverse complement strand
AATATTATTGTAAAAACCTATTTTAATCAATTCGTTGCACATATACAATTTCACATAAACATATCAAATTATGTCCACATAACAAGTAAAGAGAAAGGCATTTTAAAGAGCATCCATCAAATTATGGCTTCAATTAATTAAGGTAATTGGAACAATTACATAAGTCAACCTCGTCATGTATAAATTAATACGTAACTAAAATTTATACCGCAATCAAGTTTCACATCGTGCAAGACATATCAATAAAAGATTCAGGAAGATGCTATGGGAAGTTCATCCGCAAACACATGAATCAAGAGAAAAAAACAGTAACAAAAACATAACCACTAACCTCAATCGAAATGCAGAGAAATGTTCCTGAAGTACGTCATCGGAGAAGTTGATGATAGAGCTACAATGAAAATCAACAATAAAATCATTCATAGCGTAATTGGAAAGCGGGATATATGAAAATAGTTGCCATGAAATATTATACTCAATGCATGACAATTATTATACTCAAATAATTCAACCATTAGGTCATATCCTAAATAACTTCCGTAATTATAGGCCTCCTCCAAAATAAGATCATCAGTTAAAACTAATGAGCTCATGTTTTAATTTTAAAATCATCATGTGCGAGGATCCTATTGAAATTTCGGCAGCATTTTCCCTATAATACAGACATCGTCCTTATGAAATAAGGGTCCCCTTGCAATAAAAACACACTTCTATCTCAACCAATAACCATAACGTAAATTGGGTCTCCATACTACTTGTCTCTTGTCAAGTTTCACATCGTGCAAGACATATCAACAAAAGATCCAGGAAGATGATATGGGAAGTTCATCCGCAAGCACATTAATCAAGAGAAAAAAACAGTAACAAAAACATAAGCACTGACCTCAATCGAAATGCAAAGAAATGTTCCTGAAGTACATCACCGGAGAAGATGATGATAGAGCTACAATGAAAACCAACAATAAAATCATTCATAGCTTAATTGGAAAGAGGGATATATGAAAACAGTTGCCATGAAATATGTTACTCAATGCATGACATTTATTATACTCAAATAATTCACAAAATCATAATTATATGACAATGACATAATGCATAAGTCTGAACTCATTTGCTTATGCCAAATTTGAACACATTCATTCTCACTTAAGAGAGGCAAGTCATAATGTTGATGGAGTACTAAGACATTAGACCACAATAACTAGGGTGGAACAAAACAAGTTACTGGAAGACACAAGTTTAGATGACTTAAGCTAGGAGGGCAAAAGGCACAAGAAGGCAATTCCTCTAGCCCCACACCTATCAATAAGGAGGATAGCAATACTTGAAATTAACTATAACCTATTTAGATGATTTCACAAAATTCTATTTAGATCAATGGGGAGAAGGAAGATGACCAATCAACCATTGAGCACATTGCTAAATTTTCTATTTAGTGTGGTGAATTGACTAATTATAAAAATTTTAATAATTTCAAGTGTACAATGTCCCAAAAATTGTTAACAGGCGCAACTTTCTCCTAATATGCTTTGTTGTCTAAGAATTTTGTCCTTTTGTGGCCTGAAATGTTGAGACTTATTTCTATTCAATTTTTTCGAACTGAACCTTAAGTCAATATTGTTGAATTGTCTATAGTTACTTAGAAAAGTGACAAGAATACGTACATGTTCATCACTTGAATCAAAGAGATGAGAAATTGATGTCAGATTGCACTTCTAGTGATCGAGTATATGAAGTTAGGTCAAAGAGGCCTTGATATTGAAATTTGATAAACATTCAAGGATAGAATTTTATGATTTTTATAAATTTGTAGAAAAAGTATATAAATACAAATAAATTTTTAGGAAGGAAGGGCATTAGAAAAAAGAGTTCAATTGGTACTTATTTTAAGAAAAAATTCATATGATTTGATAGTGGTTAAAGTAAATATCCCTAGAAACTGTGTTTGTCTTCTTTAGAGCAAAACTATTTGAAGTCAAAAGGAAGATTCAAGCAATAACCACTCATATTCAATATACTTTTGGTACCATTCTTTGACTTCTTGTATCAAGAAAAGTTCATTAGTTTATTTCCAAAGTATGGAATTTCCATAAAAGAACAAACTAGAGGGAAAGACTAATGTTAGTAGCACAATATACCACAATATATAGAGTCACCCAATGAATTTATATTAGGGATTAAAGAATATTTTCTAGGATGAAATCAATAAATGATGAAATCAATATACTTCAAAAACAATAGTGCATAAAGGCAGTTAGTCAGGATGTAGCATAAATTAATAGACAGTTGAAAGTTAAACAATTACAGGAAAACTACTTGAGGTTGTTAACGTTGGGAGAATAGTGTATGGTAAGTTAGCTAGAACATAGGCATGATAGGAAGTGGGTTGGAAGTTGAACAGTTATAGGAAAACTGCTTCAGACTATTGAAGTTGGAAGGATTATATAAATTCACCAACATCATAACATGTAGAAACAAACAATCAAACTACTCAAATAAAAACACCTTATTATTATTTCAAATGTTCTTTGCAATGTGTATCCCTATCATTATCTCAAATTTTCTTTTGCCTAAATCAATTCATCTATTCAATTTAGATCCTATTCCTACATTGTTTAGCAATTTTGTAGCTTAGAATTCTATTCCCTATTTTTTCTAATTATTCCCTATGTTTTCTAAGTCCTATCTATATCACCAATAAGAAGTTAGATGCAAACAATGTTCGAATTCCTCCCTGGCATGTTCGAATTTCAAGTTTATCATATAGGTGGCCAACAATTTGGCATGCCTAGTGGGATCGCTATACACATACAAGGAATGAAAAAACAATTTTTGTGCCTCCAACCCTAAAGAAAGCAGTCCCTACAGTAGGGAACGAAGACTTTGTATCCTAAGTGATTGAAAATCTTGAGAACGTAGTATCACCTTTAGTTAAATCTCTAGCTACAAATAATTCAAAATTGCCACAAATATCAACACAAAATGACGTTGTTCATATATTCTAGAATTGAAGTCCAACTCAACTTCTACATTGTTCATATATTATAGAAGAATTCTTCCTTGGCACACTAAGAATTTTACGTTGATAGTATAAGCGACCACTATATGACTTTTGTTGGCTTAATTTAGGGTGAATTTTACAAAAGAGAATTTAAATTTGTCAATTTAGTTAGTAAATATTTGTTATTAATAAAAATTTTGACATCCTAGCATTATTAGAAAAGGTACAAGTTATTATTAATGGAAGTGATTAATCTATATCTTTTTATTTATGTCACTTTAAATTGTAAATGGTGAAGCCTTAAAGTGTTCTAGCTTTGATAAGGAATAAAGTTAATATTTCTTATATTCCTAGACAATATATTGAGAATTGTTGTACATAAATATGGGGCCTCGAGAGTAAACATAATATAATGTAAAAGAGAGTATTTCTTCATGTAGAAAGGAGACATATCTGCGTGTCAAGAGTTCCACATCTCCCCTATTACATGGACCACAACTTCTTATCTATTTCTCTATAAAATATGTGTCCATGTAGCTATCCATATTCTCTATAAATTTCTTTACAACTAACAACTTGAACACAAGTACATGTTTAAGATTATATATGACACCTTATTCTTAGTCTCAAGTGGTAACATAGGGCTTATAAGATATTTTGGAGAAATAGAAGTAACCACATCTATACATAGCCCTCATTATGGGACAATGAATATGTTGTGTTATAATGTTCTTCTGTAGATATTTCAAAATCGCTCCATCTCACTATAATTCTTCTTCAACTTTGCTTCTTTTCCATGTATGAGTAGAGATATGATTTGAAAGGATATAACTTAAATTCAGTACAAATATGATTTGAAATGATATAGCTTAAATTGAGTAATAAAACCTTTAAAATAATGCAATCCACAAGCAATATACCATGAAAATTATAGTGCTAACAAAAGTGTTTGTATAGTATACTTTAAACTCCCTCACAATTAAGCAATTGCTTATCCTCAAGGAAACCAATTCCTCATTCCATCTTAAATTGAAAATAATTTACAACAATGCTACTATACTAATAAAAATTATCTATTACTCATTCAATCATAAAGGATCATCTAAATTTTATAAAACCAACTACTTGTATAAATTCACAAGTTGATTCAATTCACTTCATAACTCTTCAAAATATAAATCAATTACAAAAACTATAAATCAACCTTTAAATATAAGAATCAATTACAACATTTAAATCAATTACAACATTTAAATATAAATCAACATTTGTAAGAATATAAATCAATTACAACATTTGTAAAAATTGATTTAAATATAAATCAATTGACTTCATAACTCTTCAAAATATAAATCAATTACAAAAACTATAAAATCAATTACAACATTTAAATATAAATCAATATTTGTAAGAATAAACATTTAAATATAAATCAATTACAAAAAACTACACAAAAAACTACACATTTTTCACATGTATCGGAGAAAGAGGGGAGGATAAGTGGCTTACTTGTCGGAGACCACAACGAGGAGGCGGTGACAGGCGGCAACACCAAACAGCGGTGACAGGTGGCGATGGAGGAGGAAGAAAGAAGAAGAAGAGGGAAGGACACGCGGGAGCAGGGAGCATCAACGGACGAGGAAGAAAGAAGAAGAAGAGGGGAGGGTTTAATTATTTACCAAAACGACGTCGTTTTGGGTATCAATAATGAGGCTGAATCCGACATTTTTATCGACAACTTTACCGACCGAACTGTGTGTCGGTAAAACTCCTCCACCAACACTCAGCGACGGAATATTATACCGTCGCAAAAGTTATATTCCACAACCAACTTTGCCGACGTCTATACTTTTTCGGTTGATAATTTCAACAGTTATTAATACCGTCGGTAATTTTCCGTAACAAATCGACAGTTTTCTTGTAGTGGGAGTGATTAGATAGTACATTTAGTTAGTTAATTAATTTGATAACTAATGAATCATTATAAATTTCTAATAAAAATAAATAACGAACTACAAGACAATTCACACTATAACACTGTTTTCCTCTGGTAAATTAAAAATAATTCAAATGAAAGTTTTATTTGATTGTCTATATAAAAACAAAAATAAAAGAAATAATAGGGTGTTTCTTTTTCATAATCCCTTTTGTCATCAATAAATTAAGTTATAATGTCTTTTTATAAATAATAATATAGTTTACTTTTTATCAATAAATATCTTACAGAATTAACTCAATTATAACTTTGTAGAAAAATTAATAAACGACAATTATATTACATCAATCAAATTGATTATTAAAAAATTGAAAATATTTTAAAGAAAATAGGTAAAAATGCACTTTACCAAGTAAAATTTATTATTTCAATGCGAAGTTTTAGAAGACAATTACTAAACACGATTTCTTTATTTTATATATCTATCTTTTTGTTAGTTAAAACGAAAGGATCTTTTTAAACTCCATATGTAAAATGACTTCATGGGCAACAAGATCAACATAGTAAGGATTTCAATTTTCTCTTAAATTTTATGTTCATGTTTATGATAATGGAGAATTAAATCAGCCGAATTCAAGAGAGATAAAGAAAATTGGTGCACCTGAAATTTCAACTCATTACACACTTTGATGGAAATCCTCCTGATTATTATAAAGAATAAAGGAGACGTTTATTACAAAGAACAAATGAGATGCTTACAGCTTAACAACGAAAGAATGACAGATCAAGATAATGGACAAGGGACCAATCCACTACACAATTTATTAACAAAAAGAAATGTCAGTAAAAATGAACATGAAGTTGAGGTTTCAGTCTTGTGTCAGATATTCAAGCATCGATTGATGTTGGAGGATTACAGCAACTAGGCCAGGATAGGAATCTTTCGGCGATTAAGCTTAAGCAGACGCTTCTCATTCTCAATCTCAATCAAACTTTCGATGACAATATCAGAAGCACTTGTCGCAACCTCCGACCAGTTTCTGTAAATATATGAATTGCAAAAAGTAGTCAAAAAAAGAACCAAACAGGAATTTTTTAAGAAATGGATCATTTAATTGAAGTAAATTTAGAAATTAGTATAAATAAGAATTATTGAAACCTTGTTGACAGTATTGTAGTAACTAAAAGTGTGAACTACTTGCTTGAATCAGTAGATAATTAACAATGGAGGCACATACACACACACACACATATAAGATTACAACAACAATTGAAGCACTAATCAAAAGTCATCATTTTTGTATGCATATTATTATATATCGTCCAAATTGCAGGAACCTATGATAATGGTAGAGATGTTATCAGCCAAAACTTGGTATCACTCTTGCTTTGTTAACTCGAGATACGTATCTGCACGAAGGTGATACGAACTTTTATATAGACATCTTTTGTTGAGGTTAAACACAATGGATAATATGTTATGTTTTCAATCGACTAACAATTCGTAGCAAAAAGTGAATGCATGAGAGTTCGCTTAGATTGATAAGAACAAAAAATGGTATAGATTTGTAAAATTGCGTCTGGAGTACAAGCAAAATATACACATTAATAATTTCGATCGACATAAACAAGGAAATTAAAGAACAAATTTATGCACATTAATGATTCGATCAACATAAACAAGGAAATTAAAGAAGAAATAATATTACCCTTTTAAGGAGTCAAACGTGAGCCCAACAATATACTTCGCTTCTTCGAGAGCGCAGCTAAACCTCCGGATGTCCTCTGCGGGACATTTTCCATTGTCCACCACACGAAGCTGTGAAGGTTTGACGTCACAGAAGATAGGAATCACCTTCTTCCTGGACTCCATAATTAAAGCCAGTTCATGAAGGCAAAAATACGACTCACAATAACGAGGAGAAAACACAGCTATTCCAACCTTGCACTTTCTGATGGCATCATTGATGTTGTCAAATAGTTTATCCCCAGGTTTCATGTTCTTGTTGTCTAAGAAAGGACGTAGGTTTAGCCTGGAAAGATTATCATAAAGCAGAGTAGCAATCGTGCGCTTTGTGTCAATCCCTCTATGATTAATGAACACATCACAAGGCTTCCTAACGCGATCTGCCATCTGGATTTGATGGTATTGGCGAAGAAATTGGCGCTGGAAGATGGTTAAAGAACGATGCATGGCTTCTATATTTAAAAAAAAAAAACCAATAATTTATGGTTTCCTTTTTAATAAATGCTTTTAAATCGTTGTTTATGGCTTGAATTATTGAAGAAGTACAAGATCTAGGCTTGATATATATAGGAATTTAGAGGGGTTCAACTTCTTACCAATTTTGTTTAATATTGCACCCTTTTACTTGTTGAGTTGAATTTGAAGGAAGAATATTGTACTAGAAATTTAAAAAGTTGAATCCTGGAAAAGACCACTCGTTCTTGATTTGACAGAACCAGTGAGAACACGCAAACCTTGACTAACTCTAAGTAGGGTTTCTTTCTTCCCACCCCTTCAAAAACGTCAATTTCCTCGTGGGGTTAAGTACTACTTGAAAGATCGTACTTGAACTTCTTTCATTTAGACGACATATAAACTTCTCTATATGTTTACTTTGAAATAATATTAATACGTTGATTGAAGCAGTATGTATATATAAACACGCTTCTAAACGATGATTCATCCTTTATTATTCATTCAAAGTAAAAGCGTGAGAATGACTACTGGTATCTGCCCAACTTTTCATATTTCTGACTTATAGCACTTATTAGTCATGATTGTGTTTGTCCATCTCTAACACATTGCACTTACAAACATCCTTCCTTGATTTCTTTGACCTGGTATTCTTTCTTGCATAGTATCAAAACAAAACCTAACTTATGAATTGTATATATTCCTGAATTTCTGAAATTGAAATGTTAGGTAAGTTGTGTTAGTTTATGCTCCATAAACAATCTATTGGTTGTACTTTAGTAACAAAATTATTATTTAAAGACATTTTTTATACATATTTATATATATATATATATATATATATACAATTTTTTCTTTTTTATATACACGAAATGCCAAAAAAAATCGTGGTTGGGAAGTTTATAGTAGCAAAAGCTATTGGAATTTTTGTTTTATACATTGAAAGAATTTGTTTTGTTATTATTAGAAAGGTGAAAAGAATAATTGAAAGAAATGAACTCAATCAGTTATTTATCAAAGTTTCCTTTATATAATTACTAGAATTAAACGAGGATATATAGCTAAGAGGCATAGAAAAAAATTCGTTTATTCATTTTAGGCTTTCACGGCGCTCATTCTAAACTTACTCAAACTAGTATTCAGCAAAATATAAGAGCCTTGGTTTTAGCTCATTAAGATAGTGACAGGTAAAAAAGAAAATTTTGCCATTTGTGGGTGCATCGCAAGAATTAGAATGAATATGATATCTGACAGTTGTAGTTATAATAAATTAATAAACAATCTGTAAAGTTTATGAGACAAATATACATTGCATATGAAATTATGTTGAGATCATGATTATGAAATTCACATTATTAAGACTAGATATTAATAAAGCATAAAAGATTAGCACACCTTATATTTTTTTCCTTATGAAGGAAGTAGTCGATCTTATAGATTAAAGAATGAAGATACTTAAATAAATGAGTGGTGTTTGTTAGAGAACAAGTTCACTGAACTGACCCTATATAAGAATTCTATTTGGAACATTATTTATAAGTTTATGAAATTTCTCATTGTAATAATTGTATAAGTGATTATTTGATTTGAAATCTACAAAGTATCTCATATAAGAATTGCTATGTTTTAATACTACTTATGACTTATTTTAATTATAGGTAGCTTACTTGGTAGTGATTAGATATAATATGAATTATATGAAGATATTTAAATAATCAATGTAGGATTCATCATTCTAAAGTGATTAGGGAAAATGTTATGTTGTTCTCGATTAATATTTTTTAAAAAAAAATAAAAAAAGAATTTTAAATATAGTCAAAACTAAATCTCAGTTACAACAAGTTAATGACTTCAACCTTACCATCATATTACAATATGAGTAAAACAAAAACTCACTAAGTAAGGTAGTATAATCGTCTACAAGATAGGCAACAACAAGAAACAACTATAGGTACCATCGATGTTTCATCTTTATGGAAAAGCTCATTCGCCATTTCTAGATTATGAGGGTCTTTTAACCCCCTAATGTTTCACTATTTGGGGGAATACCCCTGGTATTTAGGATTTGGCTTTCTCTTCCTTGCAGATTTCCCTTTTGTCAGTTTGGATTACACACAAAAATCTCCGGGGATTTCAGGAAAATGGATTACTGCTAATGGAATATTACAGTCCTCTGCTTGCTCTTGAGAGATGACCCCTGTTACTTGATTCTCAGTTTGTCCAGCAGTTATTAATAGAGTCAACATGTTGGCCCAATCCATCTAATAATACTCAAAATTCTAGGAGGTGAAATCATTCAATCTATTGTCTATTCTCTCCATATTGTTTGCACTTGAGTTATCAAGAGTTGGTTGTTCCTGGGAAATATTTGTGACAACTTGTTCAGACCTCAATCTAACTAATTGATTACCATTGTCTACAATCTGAGTCATTTGCGTAGCTGGAACACCATTAACTACATCCACAACACCATTAAGCACCCCCACCGCAGCAATACTAGTATTTTCATCTGCTACAAGAAGGTTATCTGAAACAGCCTCAACATGGGTTGTATCAAAGACTACACTAGTAACAGCAACTATTGCACATTCAATAGCGTCGACCACACTATTAATAACTTCTACAACACTACTAATGTTATTATCTGCCTCCGCTAAGGGTGATTTATAGACAGCTCCTAAGTCTTCATTTACTACACCATTCTTATCATCAACTACTCCAAAATCCAATAACTTATTATGCCATCTAGTTTGAAACATCTTACCTGTAGGCTTCTAGACTTTGCTATCATTCGTCGGTTTCTAGGGATAGAAGATGAGTATGACAGTATTCTGTAGTTCACCTTTGTCAGTCAGCCAAGGAATAGGAAGTGAATCAGGTATGAAAGCCTTTTTTGATACTTCAACGCACATTTTAGCATAGCAAAGTCGTTCTATTGTTACAGTTTTGGAATCCATACAAATGGGTTTACCCAAATAGCTAATCATGTAACTAAAACCCTTAATGGTCCAGAACTCTATCGGGACATTATGGAACTGTACCTATAGTGGCAAGGTATCTATCTCACTTCTATTCATTTCAAGTCCTGGCCTCCATTTATGGATGAAGAGGAGTTGCCCTCGCATGTGCAACGAGCCCTGCTCCATAATCTCATCAAGGTTGGTGTTATCGGTAAACTTGAATAGAATGGAGTCGTCTTCCCTGAGCATTGGTTTCTCAAGTCCCTTCTTTCCCTAACTTGATTTTGTCCAAGCATTAACTGCCGAAAATGCAGGATGCATAGACCAAAAGAAGCCTAGTAGAGATGTGGACCAAGCTATAGCTCCTGTCATTAACAGTTCTACCGGTGGAGATAACACTCCATCTTTGAGCACATTTTGATAATGCTTGAGTGTTCCTTTATGGTGGACAATCTTCAATTTGTTCCTCCATGCTTTCACTAGATTGGATTCTTTATCTACAATTTCACGGTAGCTAGGGATTGTACCATTACAATCAGCTAACGAGTGAGATGCTACTATTTCTTTTTTAAGAATAGGGAAATTGACTTCTGATATGGAGGATTCCCCTCTCTCGATACCAAAAAGGGAGGCCAGCAGGCCTGCCATTAAGGTCGTAGCCTTAGAGGTGGGGGAGCTGGGTCAGAGATGGCGGCTGTGGTAGGGTTCTAAAGGGGGAAAAGAAAGGTAAAGGGGGAAGTTTGGGTAAAGAGAGGGTGCAGAGGTTTTGAGGCATAAGAGAGTTGAAGCTCTTCATATCTGGATCTAATCGCTTCAGATCTAGAAAGATGTGATTGATGATTGGGTATTTGCTCTTGTGTGGTGGCTGGCTCTTCTCTCTTTACACTTTAGTGTCTCTTCAATGAATCCTCTCCTCCACGTAATGACTCAACCATGTTCCACCTTGCTCGCACCTCGCACACCAGAAGCCTAGAATTGCCCTCCAGTGTTTCTCACTCACGTTTATTTTTTACATGGAAGAGTTTTATAATATTTTTTCTCGATTAATATTGATTTGAAAATTCTTTCGCAAAGGTGGAATGACATTTTAAAAATAGTTTTAAAATATCATTAATTGAATCGATTACTAATAGTAGAGAACTAATATGATTGGACTCAAATAGAGTAGACATTAATTTTATGCTTTATGTTTAATAGGAACATTATATGAAAATTCTTACACAAACAAGTTAATCAAAATTAGTTTAACATTCTTAAATATTTGGGTTATCATAACAAGTTGCTAGACGCCAATCTTGATCTATAGATATAAATTCTTTAATAAGTAATTAAAGAAACATTAAAATAGTTTAATTTATCTAATCATGACTATGATTTAGGGTTATCAGTTTTATCCATTGTCAACATATTTGAAAACCTAATATAAGACTTAATTGTAAAGTTTGAGAAACTTTATGATTAAATATGAGATATTTAATTAATAGGGATCAATATAAGATATTGAATCTTAATTGAACATAATTATATTAAATTAGATTAATAGTAATTCTAATTACAGTTTAATTAAAATCTTTATAACAGTTGTAGCGTTCTCTCAACTTGTTCCTTGAACACCACTAGAGGTCAGATACATGTCTAGTTCTGATGGTTAGGATGAAATGATTTTCACTACAAGAAAGTGATGTAAATAGGGATGGAATATTACAGACGGAATTATTTTCGTCTATAAATACCGACGAAATAAAGGATACATCAGAAAAAGAAGACGGGAAGCCATCATTTACCGGTGGCATTTAATCCATTAGTGAATGTAGTCTTTTAGCATTTAAAAAACTAACCAAAAGACATCGTTTTGGTTAACGTTTTAATCCTTCAGCAGACTCTTCTTCTCTCATTTTGATTTTAACCAAAACGACGTCGTTTTGGTTGACGTTTTAATCCTTCAGCAGACTCTTCTTCTTCCATTTCGCGCGCTCCTTCTCCTCCTCTCCTTCTCCGACGTCTCATTCCTGCCTCTGGTTCCATCCGAAACGTCATTGTCGCCGTTCTCGCTGTCTGCTCCTACCATCCTCGTCGGCGACGTCCCCTGTTCCATTGGTTCCATTCGAAGGTAAGGTGGTTTGTTCCTCTCCTTCCTCCACAATCAGTGGACCATTACTTTTAGTTAATATTAATTTGTTGTTTGATTTAAATTGTTAATTAGTGATTGTGAATGAATGGGTTTGTGTTTGTTGTAGATTAAAGAGAAAAATGTGGGAAATTTTGTTGAATTAGGGATGAAAAATTGTTTGCACACCAAGTGTTTGACAAAATGCCTATAGGTGTTTTTGTTGAATTCTTGTTGAACTTTAAGTAATATTGGTGTTGTTTTGCAAGAATTTTAATTAGAATGTAGTATTGGTGTTGATTTTGAAATTGTAGTATCAATTTTGTTTTCAAAAAAATAGCTTATAATGTTAATATGACTATATATGTATTGATAATGATTATGTATAAGATTAATTATTTTTAAAGAA
>JAOSBK010017319.1:0-12619 GCA_027568895.1 Erythroxylum shatona | reverse complement strand
AGTCAATGCAATAAGTCATTTTGGGATCTAGAATCATCTCAATATCAAACATAACTAGGCAGATAAAAGAGAATTAATTAGATCATAAATAGACATATATGAGACTTCATATATTCAAGTTTCAAGTTCTGCATCAACAAATCCCAATAACATGTTGAATATCGAACACTTGATTAAACTCTAATCAAGAATATTCAACTACAAATTACAAATTCTAAACCTAGGAGTTCATAACAATGTAGCTGAACATGGAATAAACTACTCCCATTTGAAGCCCATTGTACTCTAGCCATTGCTATATTTTCAAGAGGAAAGAGGTGCTTAGCCAAGCATTACTTCAGGAGAATTCACAACCGGAAACCCACTGGCAACACCCATGGTAGCAGTTGTCGGATGAAGGAGTAGATGGTGGAATGGATGAGAGGGGATAAAGGTGTGTCCGAAGTTAAAGAGAATGAGTGTATTATATTGATATCTCTATTAGCTCTCCCCCTTAACCTAAAATAGGTAGGTTTTTAAAAGAAATGGGTTATGGTTCGGGTTGCACAGTGGGTAATCTTCTGAAAATGGTTTAAGTATTTGAAGGTTTGCTATGGCGACAGATAAGTTTATTGCGGCGAACTTTTTCCGAAAGTTTTAACTGCATTGTTGGTTCTTTTGCCGCAGGGACAGAATTAATTTTCACCACGGCAAACTTTTTCTGAAAGTTTTTCTTGGAATTCTTTATCCTTCACCATGGCAATCTTCCTGTTGCACCTATTCACTTGTTGACTTATTGACTTCAGCCTTTCCTTGTCTCTACTTCTTCTTCTTAAGTTTCTTCTCCTTGAGTCTTCTACAATGAACAAATGGTAGTTTGCAGTATCAATTGTTCTAAGAAAATTAATTAGTGAAATTAATATTGATTTATGACAATTTTACTCTCAGACTACATAAAATAAAGGTTGACACTTAAGAGTCAAATTAACCATAAAATCTAGAAATAGGAGCCAAGAAGTGTAGTAAAAATCATGAAAATGTCACCAATTTATATAATAAACTTGAGCTCAATCAAATTCCCCCACACTTAAACCTTTGTACTCCTGGACAAAGTTTACACGAGCCAAAGAGACATAAGTGCAAAAGAAAATTCCAACCATGTTTAAAATAAGAGTAGGAAATTGGTAAAAATCACTTTCTCATAAATCAATCAAAACAGACTGAAAGAGTACCAAGAAAATAAACACTATAAAAATTTAATCCAAGAGATTGAGTAAAAGAGATTTCACTTAAGGCAACGTATTTACTCTCAACTCACTTGTTTTTTAGATAATTTCACTCTAAAATCTGCTTAGTCCATTCTCTACCATAAGCTTGTCATAGTTCTACCTCTCTACTACAAGAACTATAATTTCAAAAATCAAGAGGACTTTTCAAGGTTGTAATGTATGGAAGGCTAGATGAAATGAATGGAATAGAAGAAAAAATATGAGTACATGCACCACAATTATGAAAGAAATGTCAACTGTAAGACAATATTAACACAAATGACAACATAATCTATTACTTAACATTTTTTCAATTTTTATTATTACTTTTTTTCTTTCTCTCTGTTTTTGTTTTGTTTTTTCATAATTATTTTGAGAAATTGTTCTTTTTTCATTAACTTTTCTCAATAACCAATTTCTTGAGAGAGAAAATTTACAAGGATAACTTGAAGAGAATGAGAAATAAAATATTGACACCATAAGAAGATGTGTGCATGTACTCAAAAATATGGCTCAAGGGGCTAGCAATAGATAAGTATTTATGGGGTTTGTGTTTGGGTCAACAAGGTTTTGAAAGAATGCCTCTATCATGTTAATAAAATTCTAGTTCGTCAAGCTTTGATTAAGAATTAAAACAAGTTCTAGAGAGATATGAAATTAAGCAGATACACACAACAATAAAAGAATTCAGGCCCAAATATCCTTCCAACAAGGGTAATATCTCAATTAACAATCTCAAGGTTTAAAAACATAAAGTGCTACTTTCTAAGCATACCCTCACTTACTTTGTGTTGAAAACATTGAAAATGAAATTAGCCATAACCAACTATCATTTATAGAATAGAACGTATTTTCAAAAATACAGGGACCGCTTTGAAACTTATAAAATCTTTGAGATACAAGAGTGACAAGAATCTAATTAGGAAGACTTATAGAATTGAGGTAATTTTAAAACAGTTTCTGCAAGAATATGGCGTCGTCACGCAAAAAGTTCATTACGCAACATCATCACAATGAAGAAAGAATCCGCCGCAGTGAAAAAAATTAATTCCATACGTTGTCGTGGCAAAGATAGAGTGTGCCGCAATGAAAAATTACAGAAACATTTGAAACAAGCGATTGTCTTAATCACCAAGTTTAAAATTTTAACATTACGCATAATTGACTTACACAAGCAGTTAAATGGCTGAAAATGATGCATAATGCATAACAAGAATTGCAAATTGAAACATCCCCCACACTTAAACATCATATTGTCCTCAATGTGAAGAACAATTAATACAAATATGCAACGAAGGGAAAGTGGAAGGCACATTAGCAATGCATCGAAAGTGCAAAGAGAATTATATACAAATTGCTATCAAAAATTTTCTACATTACAAAATTGAACTGAGCATCCAACAAACTAACTAAATAGAAAATAAAACAAAAGGAAAGAAAACATAAGAATAAACACTCAAACTACTCCATTGGGTGATGATCCCCAACATCAGAAGGATCTGCTTCTGATGAGCCAGCACCGATAAGTGGGTCATCTTCATCAGAAGGGAGCTGGAAGTGAAGGTGCTCAGTGAGCAAGGCATCCATTCGCTGACGATACCACCGCTCTCAATCTTGCATGGCAATTGCCTGAAGTAGGGTGTCCCAGAGTGTAGCCAGATCTGCAGAGAGGCCATCAACTTGGCGAGCAAGGGTCTATAAAGTGAAGGGCTCAGGAGGGGCCGAAGATGGAGGATCATCCTTGCCTGGAATGGCAGGTGCATGGCTGGCAACAACATCAGGAAGTGGGGTGGAGTGGGGAGGAGGTTGGAGGAGGGGTTGTTTTAGGCGAACGTATCGAAACAGATGAGTCCAGTCAAAATAGCTGTCATTATTGAATTTCGAGACGTTGTGAGCCCGAAATATGTCTGTGATGAGGTAGGGGAAAGTAATGGCATTGGTGAGTTTGGCGGTGGTGCTAGAGTCATGGAGGGCAGAGGTAATGGCATTAGCTATGTTGACTAGGTGACCAGTCATCAGAAGGTAAAGGTACAGGGCTTGTTGTTTCATTACGAAGACTAGGTGGGAGGTTAGGATGATGTTGCTACTAACAAGGTGGAGCTAAGGACGAGCTTCAGGTCGGAGATCAGAACATTTTAGATAATGTTGATAGATTCAAGGTTGATGCCAGACGGCACCCACGAGATAGAGGGTATGAATAACATCGTCCTATGGATAATGATGCATCAACTAATCATAGTGGCAGTGGAAAATAAGAGGGAGGTTATAATGCTCACGGATGCTTGCTATGGTGAATGCTGTAGGTGCTTTTACACCATAGAAATTAAGTTCCATGGTCTTATGGAGTCGGGCATAAGTGTAGAAATGATGAACGAATTTATGGTTACCTTAAGCCCTTGGTTGGACTAATCTCGTAAGCTGAGAGTGTACCAGTTGAAGGACAAAGGGATTGTTGTATGAAGTTAAGGGAAATGGGAACTCTCTAATGAACGGCCTAGCGTTTATCTTTTCAGCTAGGTCAGCAAAATAAGAATCAACGCTATTGGGAGGATTGGAATTACTAGATGAATCAGATGAACTAGATGAGACGGTGGGGCAATGACGGGTAGGGTTTTTAGTTCGAGTAAGTTCCTGCAAAAAAAGAGAAAAATAAACAAATGGAATAAACAAAATTGACTAAAAGTCAAAACCTACTAAGTTCGCAGGGAAAAAATTAATGTGTCATCGCAGCGAAGAACATGCACTACCTCGCTGCGATGAAGACTATAATTTACCACACTGCGGCGAAGAAAAATTCTTCACCGCGGCAAGCATGCCCTAACTACAATGAAAAAAATGAGGTAAGAAGTGGAACTAAGGCGAGAGACTTATGAAGGAGATAGAGAGATGCGCAAACACGACCGACAAACACGAAATAAACCGAGGAGAACAAATGGAGAAGAATTTGGTGAAGAATAGTTCAGATGGCCATGGCGAATGAGAGGGAAGTATACAAAAATAATGAAGGGGAAGGTGGGTTAACAAAGAAGTGAAAGGGAAATTACAAAGAAGGACAAAGGGAAGATGAAAGATTCAAAAGATAAGAAGGGTAAAAGGGAAATTTCACTCGATATCTTTGCACAGATAGATCTTCCTCCACGGCAAAGGTTACCTAAAGTGAGCTCGCAGCGGCAAAAGGATTATGGCACACTACGGCGAATGTTGTTCCAAGGTGTTCGCCGCGACAAAAGAATTATATCACGCCACGGCGAATGTTGCTCGAAAATGTTCACCACGGCAAAAAAAAATAATTCACGCCACTGCGAATTGGCCTGAAAGATTTTTAAGGAACCGGCTCCACGACAATGTGAACTATGCGACGGTGAAGTTTTCTAGAGAGAAAAAATAAAAAAGATAGACTACAAAAAATTCTACTAAAAAATACTGACTTGATACTCTGCTTATATACAAAGTCCTTAAGTATTAGAAAACAAAATGCAATTCATCCATTTACAACAATTTCCTCAATCATAAAAGATGTGTCATACATCAAGCTAAAACATAGAGAACATAAAAGGGAAATGAATTATTGAATTAAAATTGCATAAACTGAAAACTAAACCTAGGTCCTATTGAAGTGGTTTCTCCCCCACACTTAGTCAATATACTGATGCATCAACAATGTCATATTGAATCACAGAGCAGAAGTAAGCGGTAAGTGAAGGATGATAAATGACCTGATGACTACGGTGGATCCTGTATCTCCTGGTGGACGTTTGGCTGATAGCTATACTGTGGTGAGGCAACTTGACCACTTGCCACTTCGGTGTTAATGTCCACACTTCTTGGTTTACTTAAAACATTAGTAAAAAATCCTTCTTCCAAGGAGTCATCCGTGAATGGGTTCATTCCGGAGTTAGAGTAAACGTGCTGGAGTTCAAACTCAGAGCATGCATCATAAATAACAATATCAAGTATGTTAACTACTAGGAGCGAATAATCCTCATTGAGGTGTTTCATAGCCTTATACATGCTAAAACTCACCTGTTGATCTCCTACCTGCACGGTGATTGTACCTTCTTTCATGCTAATCATAGTACTAGCAGTCCTTAAGAAGGTTCGACCAAAAATCAAGGAAGTGTCTTGCACAACTTTAGAAGACATATCAAGTACATAAAAACCAACTGGAAAAACTAAACCCTTGACCTAGACCCAAATATCCACTATAATGCCCATAGGATACCTAATTGACTTATCAGCCAATTGGAAAACTACAAATGTAGACTTAAGATTCTTGACTCCTAATGATTGATAAACAAACTTAGGCATAACATTAATGGCTATCCCTAGATCTAACAAGGCTCCCCCTATGGTCACTTTACCTATAGTGCAAGGGATAGTGAAAGATCTAGGGTCTTGGCATTTTACAGGGATTTGAGGCTTGAATAAGGCAGACACATTCGAGCTTACTTGTACTCTTTCATTTGGCCTAAACTTCCTCTTATGGGTACATAGGTCTTTAAGGTATTTGGCATAAGCAAGAATCTGTTTCACAAGATCAAGCAAATGAATATTGACTTCCACTTTACTAAACAAATCAATGATATCTTCTTCATGCTTAATGTTAGTCATTCATTTGCTCATCAAATATGAATTAGGAAGAGGAAGGTCTTGAAGATTTACCTCCTTACCATTGGTTTCATTGGCTCCATGCTTGCTTGATTCCACATACTCCCTTGTTATTTGTTGTTCCTTGTAGCTTTTTGAATTAGCTCCCTTGCTCCCTGATTCAAACTTCTTTTCAGTCAAAAGTGATTTTTTCTTTGGAGCTTTCGGATTTCTTGACTTTTTCCTTTGTTAAAGACAATTCTTCACTCTCAATCTCCTCTTCGCCTTCTTCCTCATCTTAATTTTTGAACCTCACTTGTTTCCCACTTCGAAGAGCTATTGCATTTAAACTTTTGGGGTTCATAATGGTGTTTGAAGGGATAGCTCCACTACTTCTCACTTGACTCTCACTCATGTTGTTAGATAATTGGGTGACAAAGGAATTGATATTTTCATCTTTTGTCTCCCATTGCTCCATTCTCTTTTCTAGAGCATTAAACCGAGCATCATTCTTTGAAGAGTCTTGCCGAATTAGAGAAGCTATGGCATTGAACTGATTATTGTTAGAATTCCTTTCTTCTTTCATCAAATTCATCATATTGTGCAGCAGTTAGTTGGTGTCCTCCTTCGGTGGGACAGTCAGGGCTTGCTGTTGGTTGGGGAACTGGTTAGCAGATGTACCACCTCCTCCCCTTGTTGAAATCTGCTTGGAGCCCTTCCCTCTTCATTCCTCTAGTTGAACCTAGGGTTTGCCTTCCATCCCTCGTTATAAGTGTTGGAGTAAGGGTCCCATTTCTGATTTGTCCATCCTGGATACACTGCAGACACCTCATCATACTGATCGGGGCAAACACTAGATATGTGCATTATTGACCCACAAGTATCACAACTGGGTGTAGTAAAATCCATAAAAGATGTCAGGTGATGCACATTCATATTCTTCAGTTTTGTAGTGATGAAGGATAATTGTGAGGTCACTCTACTCTCCAAAGAGTCAACTTTTGACTCCAAACTCTCAATTCTTTTGGATTAGGCTATTGTGGCACCCAACTTATGTACTCCTCTGGTCTCCCTAACACTGTACTATTGATGATTCAAAGGCATCTTCTTGATCAAATCCTATGCCTCCATAGCTGTAAGATCAATTAAAGAACCTCCCGAAGCTGATCCAACATACCTTTATCTTGACTTTTCAACCCATCATAAAAATACTGCACTAACTACTTATCAGGTATCTGGTGATGGGGGCATCTAGACAATAGATCTTGGAAGCAGTTCCAATAATCATAAAGGGATTATCTTGTCATGCTGAATAGATTTCTTTCCTTATCGATGAAGTTTTGGAGGCCGGAAAATATTTTCCAAGAATGTTTTCCTCAAATTTGCCAAACTATGGTAGGCGTTCGCCACGTGCCTTAGGAGGCTCGTATACCACTCTCGGGCTTTTCCTTCCAGTGATAAGTGAAAAACCTTCCATAGTACTTGATCAAGTGAGGCTCCCACCAGCTTCATACTCTGACAGATCATGGACAAAGATTGCAAATGCATGTCTCTTGTCAATCTATGAAATTTAGGAAGAGAGTTAATGAGTAATCCTTTAACTAGCAAAATTGGCATCAAAATTAGCACAAGCAGCAGTAAACGGATCATAATTAACATCAGAAGTAGTTGCTTCCCTAACGATTCTCCTTTTTTGATTCCCATTATTCTCTCTAACCCGTTTATGTTCCTCATTACCTCTATTATCACCATTTCTAGGTTGGTTAGCATAGAAGTTAGCGTTTTGTAAAAAAGTTGGGTTCTCAGCCCTGATCACTCTTTCTATCAACTCACTCTCACTTCTTGGTCGACTAGACTCTTCTTCCATAACTCCTTAACTTTTCTCTTTTTCTCTTCTTTCCTTTCTAATCTTTCTCAAATTTCTCTCAATTTTAGGGTAAAAAGGTAGAAGTTTAACTTTCTTAGGCATGCACGAAAACAATTTTAAATGGAAATAAAATAAAATATAAAATAATAAAAATTTCCTGCAAGCACACAAAGTCAATTAAAAAGGGGAAATGTGAAGCATGCAAGTGTGTGTGGTGTACGAAAGTGTGTGTATGAGTAAAGTGCGCAAGTAAAGTACGTATGTATGAAAAAAAAGTAACAAAGAAATGTTCAAAACTATGCGGTGTAAAAATGCTAAGTATGTGGTGTGCAAAATGTTTGGTATCCTATTTGATTGAGTTTTCAAAACTTTATGCTAATGAAAGAAATGAAATCCTATACTATTGACAAGTTTGACACTAAACTATCTAAAATGCAATCTAAACCAAGGTTCCTGACCTCACTTAGTAGCAAAAATGACAATAGCTAACCTAAAGAACCAATTGCTTGGCTCCCTGGAAATGGCGTCATTTTGATTCGAAGCCTTTTGTTCTTACCCTTGGAGGTCAAATTAAAAATTTTAATTCCAAGGATTGCAGTATAGAATGCAACCTCGGGTCATTTCACTTAATCAGAACCTGATGAATGGAACTAAGCTAGCCTATATGTCATGACATGCAAACCAAATTAGCAAGGAAATGGGGCTTTTAATCTTTGGAAATTTGAAAAAAATAAGTGAATTTTAAGAAAATGTAATGACAAGTATTTTTGGATTTCGGGAATAGAAAAGCAATAAAATGAAAACAACGATCAAATGATGATAGTATCCTCTTGAAAACGAGCTTTGGCTATCATAGTCCGAAATGAATTTTTATGGGAGTGAATCACTAAGTTTCAAATGGTAAACCTTAAAGAAATCTTTAAGTCCATTTTTTAAAACCTTATTGAATGCTCTTAGTGTGTGCAATGGGTAAGTCAGTGCAATAAGTCATTTGGTGATCTAGAATCATCTCAATATCAAACACAACTAGACAGATAAAAGAGAATTAACCAGATTACAAATAGACATATATGAGACTTCATATATTCAAGTTCCAAGTTCTACATCAACAAATCCGAATAACACATTGAATGTCCAACACTTGATTAAACTCTAATCAAGAATATCCAACTACAAATTACAAATCCTAAACCTAGGATTCATAACAATGTAGCTGAACATGGAATAAAGTACTCCTCTTTAAAGCCCATTGAACTCTAGCCATTGTTACATTTTCAAGAGGAAATAGGTGCCTAGCCAAGCATTACTCTAGGAGAATTCACAATCGGGATCCTAGTGGAAGCATCCATTGTAGCAGTTGTCGGATGAAGGAGTAGACGATGGAATGGAATGGATGAGAGGGGAATGATGGTGTATCTAAAGGTAGAGAGAGTGAGTATGTGATACTGACATTTTTGTCGGCTCCCTCTTAACCTAAAATAGGTAGGTTTTTAAAAGATATGGGTTATAGTTCGGGTTGCACAGTGGGTAAACTTCTGAAAATGGTTCGTGTATTTAAAGGTTCTTCGCGGCGAAAGTTTTAGCTGCATTATTGGTTCTTTCGTTGCGGCATCGGAATTAATTTTCGTTACAACCAATTTTTCCTAAAAGTTCTGCTTGGAATTCTTCATACTTCGCCGCGGCCGCAGCGAACTTCTTATTGCACCTATTCACTTATTGACTTGACTTCAACCTTTCCTTGACTCTACTTCTTCTTCTTGAGTCTCTTCTCCTTGAGTCTCCTAGTATGAACGAATGGTAGTTTGCAGTATGAATTGTTCTCAGAAAATTAATTAGTGCAATTAATACTGATTTGTGACAATTTTTCTCTCAAACTACATAAAATAAAGGTAGACAGTCAAGAGTCAAATTAAGCATAAAATCTAGAAATAGGGGCCAAGAAGTATAGTAAAAATCATGAAATGTCACCAATTTATATAATAAACTTGGGCTTAATCAATTTAGTAAAAAAATGTAATGGCATTTTATAAAATCGAATTTTGTTACTTTGAAAACAAAAAGTCCAGCACTATATTTTTATAAAACCGAATCTTTGTCATAACAAAAAATTCCAACACTTGTTTTCATTAAAACCAAAACTTGTTCCATTAAAATAAAAACCAGCACTATGTTTTTTTTTATCAAAACTGAATTTTGATTCATTGAATCAAAAATCCAGCACTTGTTTTAACATAAAAATCGAACTTGATTCATTGAAACAAAAATCCAGCATCTTGGTTTTGACACCGAAACTATTACCTCTTCATTTTTTCAATCTATGGCTGCTTCATCTTCATCATTACATTAATTTGTAAATTACAAAATCAATGAAAATAGAAAAATGAAGCCAATGAGGAAACATGGTGATGATAAACCACCCCCTTGTTACAAATCAAATGAAGAAATCTTACATGGTAAATAAAAATTCTATTGAGAACCTAAAGAGGAAAACATACACCATATATATTTTTATCACATAAAAATATGCAGCATACAAAATATAATTGCCAACCTATGCATCCCACATATAGGAACCAAAATCATACATAATAAAAATAGCTCTGATACCAATTATTGGATCGGAAAAGAAAACATGCAAGATTTGGTTAAACAGTAGATTTCAAAAAAAAAATAGAAATCATAACACAGTGGAAGCAAGATAACCAAATCAACAGGCCACCATACATGATACGGTATATGGAAAATAATTATCATAAGAATAAGATGGAGATTATATTACCGACTCCTTCGCTACAGCTTTAACTCCTCGCTGCGCTATCCTATCCTCGATAATATATCCTCTCCAAGGTGATGTATCCTCTTCTTCTTGTTATTGTTTCCTCTTCTCGATATTGTATTCTTAACCAATCCGATCTACCACTTGTTCTTCTTGGACAATTTGGTTAACAAGATCCTTTGGTATGAAAGGAGAAGAAAACTTTGGAAGAGATTTTTCTTAGAAGAAAGAAGCCAAAGATAAGACACTTCTCAAGCAAATTTCAGCTCACACATGCTAGAAAGGATAGAGAATCCAAAAATGCAAGAACACCTCTCTTTCACCTTGTCAGTTTTGGTTATGCATGAAAAGAAAGAAGAGAAAAGCATCAAATGCATCACACCTTTCTTTAATCAAACGTAAAGAACCCATTAAATGAGACTCTTCTCATTTGTTTTAAGATGGCTATATGACCAAACCAATAACCTAAAATGAAATGTCAATTTTGATTTTAGTGATGACAGAAGGAAGATCATCGTCAAATACACCTCTTTCATTTTTAATCAAACGAATGCTAAAAAGGTTACATTACATGCGATCATTAAAAGACAACCATTAAACCATTTAATGGTAAGATTATTACTTCATTTAATGATGATAATGCATGATAAATACCATCTTTATTTAGCAATTCATTGTTAAATGTGCAGCTGCACATTCAGCCATTACAAACCAAAATTTCCTTTCATTTCTTTAAGAATTTTATTTTAATATAATTAATCTAATTAATTAAATTAAAGCAAAGTCTAGCTCATTTCTAAATGTTCATTTAGGCTTCTAATTAACCATTAATTAGTGCAAGACCAACATTCAATCATGGGATTTAAAACCCCTATGTATATTTCTTACTTTGCTTAATAACTGTTAGACCCCGATCCCTTTTTCCCTATTAAATAGGTTTGCAATTTAAATTGTCTTTTGGTTAGTATGAAATTAGGGTTTTATTAGATTTCCTATTGGTTAGAATAATTTGGGATTTTAGTGCAATAATTATTAATTGAAGGAATTTAGTTAAATTAGAATTTTTAATTTTGGTGTTAGATTGTTTTAAAAGAATAAGAAAATGGTAATGAGGCCATAAAATAGTGTTAGGATAAATTAGGAAGTGTTTATAAGGTTTTAAGGCTTTAGGTTACTTAAGTGGGCTTTTAGCCCTTTGGCATGTCTTTTAAATGATGGGGAAAGCAAATAAGTGGGCTAGGGTTTTTAAGGTGAAGTAAATGAAAAAGAAAGGAAGCAAGTGGGCTTTTAAGTGGGAGCCCACGAAATCATTAAAAGGTTGGAGGGAAAGATGAAATTTTGGGAAAGTTTAAGTTAGAAGGAGGGAAAGTTGGACTTTTGGGCTTAGGTTTAAGTTAAAGAGTTAGGTTATGGAAGGAAGCTTAGGAAGTTTCCTAAGGCTTAAAAAGTTGACCAACGAAAATTGAAGGGAGGGAGGCTTTAGTGAGGTGATGTCGTTTTTGGCTTAGGGAATAAGTGAGTAGAAGCAACTTAGGTCATTTGTTGCTTGAGCCATCCGAAAATCACAAAGAGAGGAGAGTGGGGAGAAGGTTTCGGCCATCAAGTAAGAAGAAGAAGAAGGTAGGTTTTCAAGGTTTTCAAGCTTTAGGAAGGTTGGTTCATGTGTTTTATGTAAGAAGGAAGGACAAAGAAAGAGGTTCTCCATCTTTAGAAGCAAAAGAAGATTTCGTAGGTCACTACAAGGTAAGAGAAATTCGTATTTCTTGGTTATATTGTTAGAGTTTTGTTTTTCATGCTTTAAATGGATGATTGGAAGAGGTTTTAGAGAAAGAATGAGAAAGGAAAGAGTTTCCTATCATTAGAAACTAGTAGGGTGATGCCGTGGGTGTCCTAGGGGAAGAAGAAGTTGAAATTTCATGGCTTTATTGTTAGGGTTTGTCTAATGGTGGTTTGGAGAGTGTGTTGTGAAGGAAAAATGAAAGAAGAAAAGTTAGGGAAGTTTAGTGAAAAAAATCAGCATGCATGGATGGCTCTAGGGTTGAGAATTTTCGAAAATAATGGAATGAATTGAGAGAGGTTTTAGTTAATATAGCATAGGAAAGGTATAGGAAAGGTGTAGGTAAGGTTCGGTAGGTTTAAATT
>JAOSBK010017299.1:0-12620 GCA_027568895.1 Erythroxylum shatona | reverse complement strand
TGCAAAAGAAAAACTAATGTGGATAGTAAGGAAGTAACCATGTGAGGAGTTTAAGTGTTAAATCCTATAGCTCAAAGAGAATGATATTGTGTTCTATACACTTATGTGATGGTGTATAAATATAAAATTTATGTTAAGTAGTAATTTCATTATATGTTTTTTATGTATAAAGTCTCGGAAGCTAGGAAATAAGGAGCTCGTACCGAGAATTTTTGAAGGCAAAGTAGTACACACCTTCTTTTAAGGTGAGTTAGGGAAATCATATTTCTCAAATAGGATTAGAACATCCTAAGACAACTATAATGACTGGTATGTGAATTTTAAACTTAGGCAACTTATGGTAGAATTGAATTTCAAATGGATGCTAATATGTTTAGGTATTTAATAAACATCATTGTTTTGAACAACTACGCATATGAAGTACAAAAGATAATTTTTATTGTATGAAATAATATTCCAACATGGTTTTTGAAACTGATAGTTTTATTCCATATTTTGAGAAATGTTATTGTTTTTTAACAAATCTGAGTTTAAAGTGCAAAGAATAATGCTTTATTTTATGAAACTACATTTTTAAATAACTTTACACTTGGATTGCAAAAGATAACTTTTATTGCATGAAGTATTTTTTGGAATTTACATAACCATAATGGAGTCATGTATTTTGCATGTGTTTGTTCTCTTTAGCTTAGAGCCATGGTATGATTTCATTTTATCGGTTGGATCAATAAATAAAAATATGATGCTCTGTACTTAATTTTTTGTATATGACTTTTGTGATTTGTGAGGAGATGATTGGTCAATCGTGTGCTAGGTATAACTAATTAAGCAATCGTCATACCCTTAACACTGGTACATGAAGGTCGAGTCCACGTATTGACACTTTTCTACAAGACTCATGGGTGATTCCGCACCTAAGGTCTGGACACCGATGAGGTCATCCCCTAGGTTCATAGCACTTTTTTCGACTATAGTCTGGACTCACCATGGATGAAAGTCGAGTCAACACATTGTTTTGGCCGACTAGTGGTGTCACACATTGTTTTGGCTTATTCTGATATTTGTTTTCTGACGAGATTTGATTTATATATCTGATGTTTTTATACGTTTGTGTACTAGAACTAGAACCTATGTCAACCAGATGGGTGATTAATAAGCTGGGCCTATGTGGTTCCTAACCAGTATATGATGAGGAATATGCTAGGCCTATGTGTTTTTTTATGTAATGTATATTCACTTCATAGGTTATCTATACCATCTTAGTAGGATCAAATTCTATTTGTGTTATATGTTTTTCCTGCTCATTGAGTACCTAGTGTACTCACACACCTCCGCTTTCCAACCATGCAAGTTAATTTAGTGAGTCTGAAGCTCTATGAGGATCGTGCAGCTTTTTGACATATCCAGGGTATTTCTGCACATGGGTAGTTTATGTTTTGTACTTTGGTTGCTTAGTGGCTCATGAACTGTATTTATGTAGTTATGCTTTATGACTTTGTAAGTTAACTTTTAACTGTCTGGTGTTTTATAAATGATTTTATGTATGAACTTTCACTACTACTGTTGAGATTGCCTTGAGTGGACTTTAAAGTCCTAAAGCTATGGTTGGATGTGAATACAGAAGTGTGTTTGAAATCATTTGTAGGTTTTTGAATTTTTTAAAATATAGCCGTTGTGTTTCCTAAATTTTCAAAAAAAAGAAAAAAAGAAAAGGAGATATTCAGTTAGCCTTGCATAGTCGGATTAAGGATACTGTGAGTGTCCTTAGCCCGAGTATGCAGCGATTGTCATAGGCCCAATGTGGTACTGGGTTGTGACATAATTCATCTTTTGCCTACTTTTCATTATATGCCAGGTGAAGATCCTTCTAAGCACATTAAAGAGATCCATATAGTTTGTTCTAGCATAATACTAGTCAGGATAAAACAAGAGCAGATTAAGTTGAGAGCATTCCCAACTTTATTATTTTCCATCTTGATCTATCGCTATTTGGAATAAGATGCGGAGACTTTTTCTGGAGAAGTACTTCCCTTCTTCTTGAGCTAGGAATACTCAAAAGGAAATATGTGCAATTTTACAACAGGATGGTGAGACTTTATATGAGTACTAGGAGCATTTCAAGAGGTTATGTGCTAGCTACCCTTACCATCAGATAAGTGAACAACTCATAATTTAATACTTTTACAAGGGGCTTTTGCCACAAGAAAGAAGTATGTAGATACATCAAATGGAGGTGCATTGGTAGATAAGACACCCATTAGAGCTAGAAATCTACTTTCCAACACGGCTGCTAACTCTCAACAATTCAACATTCGAGAGGAACCTAGACCATAAAAAGTCAGTGAAGCTAGTACTGCCATATTAGAGCAACAGTTAGTTGGGTTAACATCCTTAGTGAGACAAATGGCTATAAATGGTTCTCAACAAGTCAAGGTATATGGAATTTGCATAATGGTACAACATCCCACTAGTATGTATTCTTGCACGAGACTTCAACAGAAAAAGGGAATGCTTTTGGAAGTTTTCCTGGTCAACCACGAAGGAAGTATGATCCTAGCTACCCATATACACATAATTTAGGATGGAAGAATCCTCCGTTCAACAATTATGGACAGTAAGGACAATAAAAAGGTTCCTATCAACAACCATATCAAAGACAAGGTAAACCATCAAGCTCTATACATTTATTGGAAGAAATGTTGAAAACATTTCAACAATAAACAAAAACTAGCATTTAGAATATGGAGAATCAACTAAGTCATATAGCTACTATGATGAGCTGATTGGAAAATCAAAATTCAGGTAAACTTCCTTCTCAAACTATTGTGAACCCAAAAGAGAATGCAAATGCTATCACCTTGAGAAGTGGTAAAGAAATAGAGGCACCATATAGGACTCCTATTGTTGGCAATGATGAAGAAATTGAAAAGGAACTTGAAGTGTCTCTAAAAGAAGCTGAAAAGGGAACTAAGGTATATTCTCAATCTCCTGTGATTAAAAATTTTACTAAAACTTCGCCTCCTTTTTCTAACAGGTTTGCTAAATTGAAGAAAGAGGAGCAAGATAAGGAGATTTTGGGAATGTTAAAAAAGGTAGAGGTGAATATAACTCTAATTGATGCCATAAAGCAAGTTCCACGATATGCCAAGTTCCTTAAGGAATTATGCATGTCAAAAAAGAAACCGAGAGGAGACGAGAAAGTTAGTGTGGGGGAAAATATGTAGCACCCCCTTACCGCAGGGTATACACCGGGACGCCCGTAGGTCATTCCCCCTTCCCATCGGTGATGGGATGTTACAAAATATGTCTGCGATCATTTAAATAAAGCTTCGCCCAAAGTGTAAGAATCCAAGTACACTTACGATTCCTTACAAAATAGTTGGTACTATATTTGAAAAAGCAATGTTAGATCTAGGAACTTGAATCAATGTCATTCCATATTCCATTTATACTTCATTTAATTAAGATCTTTGAAGGAAAAAAAGTAATAATTCAATTAGTTGATAGATCTAATACTTATCCTGAAGAGATTTTAAAGGATGTCTTAGTGCAGGTTAAAGAATTGGTTTTCCTAGCTAACTTTTATATATTGAACATAAAGGAAGAACCTTCATCTACTTATGCACCTATCCTTCTGGGTCGACCATTTTTGAAGACATAAAAGACAAATATTGATGTGGACGTAGGAAAATTGACTATGGAGTTTGTTAGTGAAATTGTTGGCTTTAATATTTTTGAAGCTATAAGGTACCCTAATGATGTTCATTATGTTTTGTCAATTCATGTCATTAATCATTTGTATAAAGAAGTTTTTGATGTGGATGGTAAAGATGAGTTAGAATTCATTCTTTGCATTAGTTTACAAGAAAACACTTTGCAAAATTCTAACTTTTTCATTATAGATGAGATGGAAGAAATTGTGCACCTATAATTGAACTTAAGCAATTACCGTAGCACTTAAAATATGTGTTTTTGTGAAGAACCTAATCAAGCTTCAAGAAGGAAAGGTCATTCGAGCACTTAAAGACCATATCACAACTATAGGGTGGAATATAGCCAACATCAAAGATATTAGCCCTTCGATATATATGCACTGAATTTTTTTCGAAGAAGGATCCAAACTATTAAGAGAATCACTACGAAGATTGAATCCTCTAATGATAGAAGTGATAAAACAAAGATCTTATAGTTATTTGATACTGGTATATTCTATCCAATTTCATATAGTAAATGGGTGATTCCAGTCTAAGTAGGACCTATCGAGCAAGTTTTACTTCTAATAAAACCCCCGATATCTGTAAGTATATAGGTCATAAACTTGTAGTATTAAAGGTGTCAATGCCACAAGGAGTCGGTATAATTCTAATTTATCTAAGGTATAAAAGGATTATTAATAAAATAAAAGTAAAAATAGAATAGAAAAGTAAACACAAGAATATGATTGACAGAAAATCAATTTGTAAATTAACACAGAAAGAAATCACTTGAGCAACACCGAATGTAATGGGAAAACAAACAAGAGAATTTAACAAATTATGAGAGATGGTATTTTTCTATCTTCAATGTTAACCTAACCATTTATGTGTTATTTTGGTGTCGGCTCTAGATTATCGAATGGAGGATTACTCTCTCTTAAGTTATAATCACAAACCCTAATTATGTTTAGTACTGAACATGTAATCTCTCAATTACAAATAACACTGACCCTATTAGTTCTTAAGCTTCCTAATAAACAATCGGGTCTCACATAGGATCTCTCTCCATATAATTATCGATTTGATTAATTTTGTGATCTATTCGATTATTTAACTCTCATTAAATAACCTAGTCATTTTATATTCAGTTCACTCCCTTGATCTATTACTGAAACGTGAAACTATAACAATCAATCATAACACCTAAGTATAGTAACACAAAAATAATTAGATTACCATTAAATCAAATCAAAATACCTAAAGAAAATTAGAACAACATCAATGAATCCAAATACACAAACATATTCATATCCATCTTACAAATTCAATAACGAAAGAACAAGATGACTGAAATTGTCACTTGGAAAGGGACTAGGATGACTCGGGAAGGCAGCAGGATCGATAGCCCTCTCCTGTTCTTCTCTTCTCCCTTCTCTCTCTTCTTCTTCTCTCCTCTTGAAGCTTTTCCCAAAGTGGAAGAATGGAGAGCTTCTTTTAGGGTTCCTTTCTTTTCTTTATATAGTCTTTTCTATTGTGGGCGACACTAAGGTTTTGTTGGGGTCTGAAAAGTCCCTTGAAAACTTGAATCTGGAAGGTCGTCCACGTCTAATGTCGCGCAGGCTATAATCGTGGCCTATATAGCACTTGATTTCACCTTCTGTTATGATCGTGGCAGGTCCATCTCACCTCTATCACATTTATGGCACATTGGCCACTATCGTGGCCGTGAGTTTTGCCTTGGGCTTGTGGCTGTGAGTCTTACCTTGGGCTTCCTCCAATTCTCCTTCGTTCTTCGATATTTGCCCTAAAACACTATCAAACACATCAAGGAACCTCAAACATATAAAATTGAAGCTTAATTGCGTGCTTTAACACAAATATTTAACTAAATCCTAACCTAAACTTACATTAAACATTCAATTTAATAACTAAACACATACTAAACTACCCACTAAATATTATGCAATCTACCACTATCAACATCCCCACTCTTAAACTTTTGCTTTTCCTCAAACAAAAATAAAACAACAAATAAAAACACCAAATCACAATATACGTTTATATGCAATAATGGGATAATGGCATTAAACTTTACGAAACAAATTTAACTATAAACACCATCTCTCAAATTGTTCTAAGTTATTAACTTGCAAAACATATGTCTGAGTACTTCAAATTAAATATACATACTAATCAAGACCTTAATGTAAAGTTTATTCACCCTTATCATTTGCTCACACACATTGATAATTACTTAGTTAATCAAAATTATAATTACTCTTAAGTAGGTTTTTATTAAAATTTAAGCTATTCATTAAAATGTGACATAACTCAATTTTTGTTGATTTTGGCTAACATGAACCTAGCCTTTTTACATGAAGGTAAACCTTTTTTATGATTGTCGATCCAGTTATTTAACTAGGTCATGTTTTTATTAAGTAGCTTAGTTGGAATGTCATTATATACTTTTTGACATGAAGGAAAACATTTATAAAGAATGTTCCCCAATTACTCAGCTAATCACATCCTCAACTGGCTATTATCTCTATTTATAACCTGAAGGCTTGCGGAATAGTTATTTATTTAATATTTTCATATTTTATTATCGCCTACCTCATTTCTTTAGCTAGTTTGATAAGTGTGAATTGCATCTTGTTTTATGGCTTAGTTTGATATGCATTTAATTGTTAATTCAATCGTTTAGTATGTGTTTAGGTTAGAATTATGTTAGTTTGTTAATTATTTGTGTTTAAGTGTTTTTATGGGTTAGTAGAAGTCTTTATACCTTGATGTGTTTGTTCATGTTTTAGGGTCAACACGAAGACAGAGAAGTTTTAGAGACATTTGGGACGAAACAGCGACCCACAATCATGGCACAACAGGCCACAATCGTATCAAAAGCACTGGAGTTAGCCCACGATTGTACGTCACGATCTTGACAAAACTTAGGATAGGGCCCACGATCGTGGTCTATATGCCACGATCATGACATAAGGCCCAGATGTGGCCCACAATCGTGGCCTACATCGGGTAAATGTGTAGATACTAAAAAATGTTAAGGTTTGAGGGATATTTTGAACCTTTCGTACCCTAAAAAAAACCTAGGTTTGTGGAGAACACAAAAGGTATTTAAAGAATAAGACAAATCCAGAAAGCTTTACATTTAGCCACTCTTAGAAACCCTAAAGGGAGAGAAAAAGAAGAGAGAGAAGAAGAAGAGGAAGAACAAGTCTATCCCAACGCCACTGCTCCCCAACTCGGGTGATATCTCAATGTTGCTGCCTTTTCGATTTATCCAACCTAAGTTCCATTTTATTTTCATTTCCTTTTTCATTTAAATGTGTAAAGTTGAGATGGATTGTATGGAAATAGATTTCAGGTTGTTGATAATGTTCTAAACTCTACTTTGGGATTTTACATCGAGTTAAAGTTGATTTAGTTATTTTAGTGTTTATTGTTTTGGGTGTTATGATTGATTAATGTAATTGCATGTTTCGGTAACAAACATAGAGGGTGAGCTAGATAAAAATGATTAGATCATATTAATGAGAGTTAAGTGATCTAATTGACCACTTAAACAATATAGTCAGTAATTTCATAGAGAGAGATCCCAATCGAGACCCGATTGTTTATCAGAGAGCTTTAGAAATAATTAGAGTTGTGGGTAATTTGTGAATTTAGAGATTGCAAGTTCCATAATTTGATTAGGGTTTACCATTTATGGTTATAACTCGAGAGAGAGTAATCAACCCTATGACCGTCTAGAACGAACACCCTGTAAACACATAAATGGCTAAATTAGCATTAATGATAGGTAAAATCCCCTCTCTTATAACTTGATTGACTCTCTTGACAAATTTCCGCTATGACTTATTTGACTGCTCAGTTTAATTTTGTTTTGTTGAAATTTCCACTTTACAATTCTTGAATCAATTTCTCGTATTTACTTATCGTGTTCACTTGTGCAGTTTTTATTTCTTTTTATTCTTTTCTTTAAGCCTTAGACGACTTAGCATTAGGCTAGTACCCTCCTCGTGGGATCACACCTCTTATACTATAGTTGCAACCCGTGCGTTTGTGGTATTTGAAGGCTTATAAATTTTAAAGCTCGAGCAACAAGATCAAGTTTTTGGCATCATTATCGAGAGGCAATTAGTTTAGTTCTTTTAGTCTAAGGCTTTTTCACTATCTTTTGTTTAAAAAAATAGAGATAGAAGTTTAGAGCATAAAATAGAGACATAGGAAGACATCTTAGAGTGAGAATGATAAATCTGAAGAGCTAGATACCAAGAAGAAATGGAAAGAACAATGATGGAAGATAGATATTATGGGAAGCAAGGAACTTTTACGAACTACAACAAGGCACAGTATGTTTAGGGAAGTAATGATCCTTATTAGAACATGCACATTCCAGGGTAGCAAAGCCACCCAAATTTCTATTGGTCTAACAGTGTGGGAACTTACTTAGGACATTAATACCTATTAGGATTTTAGCAAGATGAGTCCAGTTCATGGGATTCTAGTGGAATAACATGTTGAACCCTACCTTATAGAAGACCAAGAAACCAAGAGAGATGACAAAGAAAATGATGAAAACCCCTCATATTATCCACCAGATCTTAGTATACCATGCTTGAACATTGAAAAAGCTTAAGTAGAGGTACATTAAAAGAACCTTATCCTTCGGATCAATGATGACCAAGTGACATTCAACATGAATGATGTATTAAAGAATCTAAAGGATAGTAGCTTATTCAGGAAAATTGATGTTTTTCAATCTTCTCAAGAATAAAAGGACAAAGAATAGATGACAACAGACATCAAGTTTGAAGAAGCTATGAAAGTATCTGTTCGTGAAGCAGAAGAAGTAGAGGAGATGAAGGTGATTAAGGCAGAAAGAGAGCAACTCACCTTCTTACAGGACAAACTATTAGATTCGTGGGAAGATTCAAGGAGTTTTGTTATTCTTTGTTTTGTTGACAGTTTACTTGAAAAAAGGACATTCTTAAGATTAATTGGTTTTCATAATGTTATCAATATTGTCCTTCTGATTATTTTGCAATTTGTAGCTTACTTACAGGCTATAAAACTAATGTTGAACAAAAAAGGTGGAAGCAAGCTGCTTATAATTGATCCCGACTGAGTTTCCAAGGATAAAGTATCGAGCTACTGATGTTAAAAGAAGCATTTCCTAGTAGGCAACCCATGGCTTGTTAATTCCATATTATTTCCTTTGATTTTTAGATAGTTTAAATTTCGTAGTTAAGTTGTTTCGTTTACAGATAAGGTCGGGAAGGCATAAGACTTTGACATGAGATAGATGATCAAGGAAGTAAGCAAAAGAGAGGTAAAAGGGCCATAAAAAGTTAAGAAGTGATATAGGGAAAGTGTAAAAGGACAAAAGAAGAAAAAAATCAGAAATTGGTGGTAAAATTGTAGGCCACAATCGTGGCTTGGGGCAGGGTAACACACGAATTTCAGTTTAATTTTTATCATTTTACCCTTCATTCACCTATATATTCATTTCTTATTTCATTTTTTCACTCACTTTCATTTTAATTTTATATCTCTAAGTTTAGAACCTCCAAACACTCTCACTTCTCTCTAACCAAATTCTAAACTTCCAGTCTCCTTCAACTTCTACCTATTTGCAAGCCAGTATGTCACGCATTAAGCAGTCAGTAAAGCACGATCAATCATCGGGATGAAATTAAGTCTCAGGATGAGGGAGAAGGAACAGGGTAGTGGACTTCAAAGTACCCTTCCTGATTTACACTGAGGAGGAAGGTATTTATTTCAAGTCCCTCAATGCTAAACAAATTATAATCTTGAAATATTTTGTTTTGGATACACTTGATAGACTAAAACTGTAGGATAGGGTAGAGAACTGACCGCGCGTCGTTACGCTAGTCAAAATAAAATAACCAGACTACTACTATAGCAGTGGCAAGTCTAGGTCGATCCCACAGAGAATGTGTGTAAAGTTTATGAAATGAAATTAGCTGGTGTTTAGGAAAGAAGGAGGTTTTGGATTTTTAAAGAAGAAAATAAAATAAAACTAACTATTAAAAACAAATTAAAGAAAACATGCAAAAATGATAAAATTGGGGAATTCGGTAGGGACCCGGTTCTTTGATTCAATCTCGGCCTACACCCTAATTAAGCATATTTTATTAATTTGTTGTTCTTTAACCTCTCCTAGCAATTATTAATCGTGGGTTAAAATTAACCCAAGTTTTCCCTTAAATTTTGTTTAACTAAGATACGATCGTTAATTAAACCTAACCACTGAATAACCTAGGATACGATCTCTAGATTTAATTAGACAGTAGCATTATGAATTAGGAAAAATAATTAATCAAGGCAACAACCACATACAATGCGTCATTTAGCCTAGGTTATGTTATCCCTAATGATTACGAATCATTAGTTGCTACACGTAAATTTCAACATAACAATTACGGATTATATCAAAATTTTACCAATGAGTTTGAAATTAATGATTCAATGAACGCATTAAAATCATCAATTCACAGTACCCAATGGGTTCATACACAAATAACCAAATAATAAAGAAAATCTGATTATCCATACATAATACCTAAATCAATTAAAATAGGATAACACAATCAATTCCTAATGAGAGAAAAAAACAACAAAATAATAAAAAAATTACTTAACTCAGGTCGTCGGAGTCGATATCACCTCCAAACTAATGTAGGGATGTTTAGTCCTTTATAAGTATTTTCTAAAAATTTACTTCAGCCCTCATTCTAAACCCTAGCCAAAAATCCCTTTGCTGTGTGCTTACTCTCCACCTGCGGTTGTGCCTACTGTAATAGCGCCTACTGTTCCACCGATTTGGCAATTAAGTTATGCACTCTTTAAATGCCCTCTGCTCCTCTGCGTGTGCTCCTCATTCACCCAGCTGCTACACTGCACGTCTACAATGTTGCTGGAGCTTCACTAAGCCGCAAGCCAAGCCAGCGCCAGCTCCCAAGCCGCAGTCCTCACCTGCGCCTTCGTGTTTCTCCTGCGCTCACTTCTCTTCTTTTTTCTACTGTTTCTTCAATGGGACAATTAAAATTGCAACCCTCCTTTTAAAACCTCTTTGCTCCATACCTGCGTGTAAAACGCACAATTTTCTACGTTGTGCACAGCGTTTCGCATAAAACATAAACACGCTTCTCCCTTGCTACTATGCATTTGATGGGACCATTTAATAAGCTAGGTTCTTTTCCTATGCCTTTTGTTCACACCACTTCTGAGGCATGAAACGCAAACTACGTATGCATTAAACACATACATTTTCTGCCTGCATTAAACGCAATATGCGCGCATACATGCTGCTTACTGTCCTACGTTTTTTGCATATGGCTCTGTCGTTTATAGGCTAATTTTTCGGGCTACTTGCATTTAAATTTTTCTTCCTCTTTCTATCTTTCATTTTTTATCTATTAATTTTCTTTTTCCATTCCATGAAGACAAACGAGTATTGATTTTTAGAAAATGTCCCAAATGAGGTATTTTTGACTCACTTTAATTTTCTTACTTCCAAATTGTACCTAAAATCACATATGAATTAAAGTAAGTATCTTAAGCATTTTATGTCAATAATCGCTAAGTGTAAATAATTAAATATATCAACAATTAAACATATATCAACTCTCCCCTAACACTGCCCTGTAACCCTGCTATCCAACTGACCAATAGAAATCAGGTTCTTCTTCAAGTTAGGAATATACTTGAAATCCTGCAGCTTCCATCTATCTCCACTTGAGGTCTGTATACACACATTCGCTTTTCCAGCAATCTCCAAGGCTTTGTTATCAACAAGATACACCTTCCCAAAATTTTCAGACTTGAAATTATACAATATCTCTCTGCTCGGAGAAGAGTAGAATGATACACCGGAATCAAGTATCCAGGAGTCAACCAAGTTGTCCATACTAACAATTAAGATGTCACCAGTGTCTTCCGTAAAACAAACAGAATCATCATCTTCATAAGACTTAAATTTTTTTTGACCTCTCTTCTTCTTAGGTTTAGGGCAGTCCTTCTTGAAGTGTCCTTTTTCACCACAATCCCAGCAAGTGACCTCCTTCTTACTTTGAGATTTTCCCTGCCCTTTTGATTTCAATCGACCATGTTTACTATGGCCTCCCTTCGACTTACTCCTACCCCTTCCCTCGACACTAAGTGCATTACCAGACAAATCCCCGATTTCTCATTTGCGAATGCTCTTACTCAAGACAACATCTTGATATGTGTTTAATTGTTGATATATTTAATTATTTACACTTAGTGATTAATGATTAAAAAATGATTAAGATACTCACTTTAATTCATATTTGATTTTAGGTACAATTCGGAAGAAAAGAAATTAAAGTGAGCCGAAAGCATGACATATGGATCATTTTCCAAAAATTAATACCAACTTGCTTTCAAGGAGGAAGAAAAAAAAATAAAAGCAGCAGTTGGAGTGTTGGGACTCGATCTCGGAACCGGACCCCAACCGGAGAAATGGAAAACTAAACGAAAACAAAGTGGTGAATAGAAATCGGAGCGGAATCAAAGCGAAACAAATCCGAAAGCGAATACGAATCGAATGCAACTAAACAGATCAATCAAAACATAAAACGGAGGCAAATCAAAAGCGGATTCGACATCCAAAAACGTGCATCGTAAGAAAAACTACTTTAGCGTTGGAAACCTTAGACTAAACCAATACGAAACTAGTATAATTTTTTTTCTTTTCTTTTTTCATTTTATTTAATCTCATACAAAGCAATCTTATTTTCCATTAGGAAAATTTATCCTCAATCAAAACTCAACTTACTTGATTTCTCTTAATCATGCATATCTCAATATCATCTTTAACAAAAATCTTATTCTTATTCTATCTTTGCCATACAACCAATTTTA
>JAOSBK010017252.1:0-12624 GCA_027568895.1 Erythroxylum shatona | reverse complement strand
AACCCCCCTTCTTGTGTATCTTGATCTTATTATTGTTCAATATATTGACGTGTGATTCACTTCAACTTGGTCCATAACACAAAAACTTGGTCCATTATACAAAACTTAATGTGGCTAGTAAATAACTTTTTCCTTCTCTAGTTTATTTTAACCAAGTGTAAAACTTGATGATTCTTTTATAAAGAATGCATACTAGAAACGAAGAATATAAATTTCAACTATTTACAATATCGTGCCAAAGTTATTTTTTAATAATGTTTTGCTAACATGATATGTTTTAAAAGATTTTTTATGATTTAGTTGTCTAGAATAGACATAAAGGTTTCGGAGGTACGAGTTATTATGTACTCCATATTATAATATATAGAAGATATCCTTTTATACTAATTGCAGTTATTTTTTACACCTTTAATCAGAGATTTAAATATAGATGAATAAAAAGATATACTCTAAATTTTGCCAAATTATCCATTAAAATATAATTTAAATCACCTATAAAAAATTAAAAAACAATATATTCTAATATAGAAAAGAAAGAAAATATAACAACTTGAAAAAGTTTATTAAATGTAATAAAAATATATTTTAATAAAATTTTATTACATTTTAATTTAAATCTTTATTTTGACTATTATTTTACTGTAATTTTTAATTTATTATATTAAAATTTAAAATTCTTTAAAATTAAAAGATAAAAATGCAAATATTCACTAAGTATTAATATCGTGGATGAATAACAAGATCATTGATTTTTTTTGAGATTCTCAAATAAGGATGCAACCAAATGTTGAAAGGATATTTAAATGGAACTATTATTTTACCTTAGTATAAAAAATGATGAAAAACTTAAAGGCACTAAAAAGGTCATAGCTAAAGAAATTGAGTATGAGGTCTAATTATAAACTAGGAAAAGTATTAGAGACTATATTTTATCTATCTAAGCGGGATACTTGGATTTGAAATAGGTTTTGAAATTTCAAAGATTTTGAAAGAAAAATAAACTTAGGTGTGAGGTACATATGAGCATGTTGATGTAAAATAATAAGACATGCCATTAAATGACTAAAAGTTTATAAATTTATTTTGGGATATAAAATTTGTTTCACATTATATAAAAATAGAATACATAAAGATAACTAAACTATGTCATAAGGCTTTGGAAGCAAACTAACTCAAAATTTTGTTTTAGAAAGTATGAACTTACTTTATATACCTCTGAACAGAAATGATAAAAGAAAGAAGTGAACTGAAATCTTTACTTAAATATAAGGGAAATAAAGTAAAGAAATTTTATTTAAATGGTAAAAAAGTTTAAAACAAAGTCCTTAAACGTTTTGACAAATTGGGCACAAAGAAAAGTTTTGATGAGCTTAGGTTCCTTAGATGCCTCTACTTAAAGCTTCTAGGAAAAAACAAATAGAGGTTTTAAGTGGCATTTAAGGTGATTTTTAGTGGATAGATCTCTCCAATCTTGCTGGGGAAGGTGGAGATGGTTATGGTATGTTGAGTGAGCTTCTTTAGAGTAACTTAATTATTTTATATACCACTTGGATGATCAGTTTATAGGTTTAAGTGGATGTGTGTTAAAGTAGATAATAAGCTCACTACATTAGAGTCCATATTTTGTGTAATGATATATTTCTTAAATATGGCCAATTGGAGGGTATCTTGGACATCAATAAAATTATAAAGCTGACTTTTCATGATAGAGAAGTGTATCAATGTTTTCACGATGGAGAGACAAAAATATACATGATAACTTTGGGGAAAAAAGGAAAAAATATATAGACAATTTTGACCAAGTGAACAATTGGTTAACAAAATGTAATTCAATTGAACTAAAATTTTAAAGGAGTATAGAGGGATAATTTACCCAACTTTCAAATGGTTGGATCATGATTGGGAGTTCTCTAAGGTTATTTTTTCTTTATTTCTTATTAGACCCGAATGTTAGTGAGTTTTTCTTATTTTCTTATAAGTTTGGTTTTCATTGGTGTGGCTGAAGGTATGATTATAATTATAGTTCAAGATTACATTATTCTTGGTGTGTGTTAATGTATTTACCCATTGTTTATGACTATGGAAGACTTGGTATGACTTTTTTTATGGATATTTTAAGTGGAGTTAGATTATATAGTTTTTCCTTTATATTTAAGGGTGTTGATAAGTTTTATAATGAAAACTTTCAATGCTACAAGTATATAGATTGTAACTCGTTGTACAAAAGGTATCGCTATACAAAGACTAATTACACACCTAACAATTTGAATAAAACTTCATCTAATGTATTAGAGGTTGATTTGAATTAAAATAAATAATTGAAATTGAAATAATTTATGAAACTAAATAAGTAAATAATTGAGTTACCAATGAAATAAGGTTAATCGAGTTGACGACTTAGGAATTATTCTATCCTTTTTTTTTCCTTTTATCTTGTTGATTTAATTTATGTTTGATCCTAGATATCCTAAAGTTTTGATTATCCTCTCTCGAGATCTAATCAAGTAACCCTAATTTAATTCGATAATCATAGAATTGTAATCTCTTGATTCACAACACTACTCCTAACTATTCAATTAGATATGAGGCAATCCTAAGGATAGTTAATTTCACAATTAAGACCTCTTTTTAATTGTTAATTAATTTGATAATTACATGTTTATTTAGTTACCAACTCTCGTTGCACTCCTTAACACATGTAACTTGATTCACTCTCTAGATTTATCACTAAGTATAAGCATAACCATTATCAGACAACATTGATAGATGTATTGAATTCAACAAGACAAAGTTCAATAAAACAATTTTAAAAAAATCCCCAATATGGATTTAGAAACCCATAATCATGTTAAATATCTTATAAATACAAATAAACATTCAAGATAATGAAATAAATAAAGGGAAAAGAAAGAAAAACCAGTTGGAGTCTTGATCTAGAAATCTAGAATTCTTTTAAGCTCTCTTGATGACTCTTGATCTTCTTTTGATCTAATGGTTGCTCCTTTTATGTGATTTTCTTATTATTAAATAGTTTTTGAGGCTTCTAGGGTTCTTTTTAAGGTTTTCCCACTTAATTTTGTTCCAACAATAGCCCTAAAGCATTAAAACTATAAAAAAAGTCGTAAGCAAGAAAAGCTAAAATTTGCTATCTGTCACGCCTATCACGATCGTGACATGCATCGTTTCATGCTTTAAATTCTTCATCTTTTCTTCAATTGTCTTTTCCATTCACTCATGAACACATCCAACACCCCTTAACACAAAAAATTAAGACCAAATTCTTTCTCTAAACTAATCAAACACTTAGAACACATAAAAACATTAATAATAACAAAATTATAAGTTTATACACATGATAATCATCTAAGAAAACACTTAAAAACACACTTAATACTTATAAAAACATACTATAATCTACACCTATCAAAGGGCTTTCCATATAAAATTATGATGTTTTTCCACTTGATTTACTGATATAATTTTCTTATTTATTTGGTTACTTCACATTATTTATTATATTGGTGTTTAACCTTGTTAAGGTAAAGGTTTCTAGGTTATTTATTAAGTTCACTATTGTGTGCACATTGAAGCCTAATTTTTTTTCTAATGAGTGGTATTAGAGTTAGGATATGTGGCTTATTTTTGCAAAGTTGGAGGTTAACAATGGAAGAATGATTGGTTTTAATTGTAATAGTTATCATATATGGAAAATGCAGTTGGAGGATCTCCTTTATTATAAAACTACCATTCTCCTATTTTAAGTGACTTGAGAAAACCTAATGATAAAAGTGATAATGATTGGAAGTTGTAAAATAGGCAAGTTTGTGGCTACATTAGATAATGGATAGATAATAATATTCACAATCACATCGTAGAGAAGAATGATGCATATGAACTTTGCAAACTATATGAAATGTATACCCAAAAGATATGAGGAAATAAATTTTATCTGATAAATAAACTTATGAACTTGAAGCATTGGGATGGTTCTCTTATTGCTAATCATTTAAAAGAGATGCAAGGTATTATAAATCAACTAGCTTTTCTAAATGTCAATTTTGAAGATAAAGTATAAATATTATAGCTTCTCAACACTCTTTTTGACTATTGAGATACTTTTAGAATTTTGTTTACCAATTCAACTTTTAAAAATGTTGTGTTTATAAGTTTGGAGAAAAGTAGTATACTGAATGAGGAGATAAGAATGAACACAATTGTTTCTTCTTCTTATGTAAAAGTTCTTATCACAGGAATTATGGGAGAAACAAAAGCAGATGATCGAGACATTGAGATATGTCTGTAATGGTCAATGAAAGTTGAAAGAGAGCTATTTACTATGGTTTGAAGCAGAATTGTGTCTAGCCTATATATAATGTAGGATGAATATTATATAGTTGTTATCAATATAGTTATGGATAACAAAACTATATATTTATGGCATAATCAACTTAGTCACATGAATCTAAAAGGGATAAATATTCGAGTTAGAAAACGGTACCCTATAAAAATGAGTAAAACATCTTAAAGCCCTGTGTTGATTACCTTACAGGAAAGCATAATAAAGATTCATTTAGAACTGGTACACCACTTAGAGCATATGAGATACTTGAATTGATGCATTTAGATTTGTATGGTTCTATAAAGACTATAACACTTGGCAATGCATTGTACTTTATCACCTTTATAGATGATCACTCTAGAAAGGTATGAGTGTACAACTTAAAAGCCAAAGATAAAGTGGTGGATGTATTTAAGTAGTTTAGTATTGAAAGAGAAATAGGAAAGAAGCAAGAATGCATCCAGACTAATAATGAAGGTGCATGCATAGGCTCATTTGATGATTATTACAGACCATTGGGTATTTGACATCAAAGGATTCCTTTTAAGACTCCATAACTAAATAAATTAGAAGAAAGGATGAATAAAAGTCTTATAAAGAGAGCTAGATATCTAATGTCACATTCAAAAATGCTTGATTCTTATTGGGGAAAGGTTTTAGTTTACAACAACTTATGTTATTAATCTATCTCCTCATTTTTCTTTGCAATTAGAAATGCTTCAAGGAGTCTAGAGTAGGAAGAATGTCTCCGACAAGCATTTGATGGTGCTTGTTTGCTATGCCTTTATTAATATTCTAAATGATAAAAGATCAAAGCATGATTCTAGTTGCAAATATTGCAATTTTTATTAATTATGGAAATGCTGATTTTGGTTATAAGTTTTTTTTATCCAGATGAGAACAAATTAATCAGAAGTCAAGATGCTATTTTTTTAAAAGACTAGACAATTAAAGATTTTGACAAGCCTACAAATAAGCAAAATTAACATTAAAATTATATTTTCTTATGTTAATTCCTTCAATTGAAGAAGCAAATTACAATAACGTTGACATCTAAAGTTATATGGTGGATATGGGTGCTCCTATAACTATTTATTGATATAGTTAAACTAGATAGTCAAGAGGTTATACGACTTTTATAATCTATAGATATAGTTGAGAATCATGTGAGAAGATCTGGGAGGATCATAAAATCTTTAGAATCTTTAAATAAATATGTGATGCCCACTAATAAGGGAGAACCTAAGAGTTTTGAGGAGGCTTTAGCACATAGTTAGAAAGAAAAGTGGCCAAAAGCTATGAAAAATGAGATGAAGTCATTATATAATAATCACATTTATGATTTAGTAAAGTTACTTAAGGATAAGAATGCTTTAAAGATAAAAAGAGTTTTTAGGCTGAAGTTTAAATATAAGAAGTTCATAACTTAAATGCAAGGCAAAAATAATTGTAAAGAGTTTCAATTAGAAAGAGGGTGTTGATTTTAGTGAGATTTTCTCTCTAGTGGTGAAGATGTCATCTAATAGAGCTATTATAGAACTTGGAGCTACTATGAATATGGAGATTTAGTACATGAATGTAAAGACAAACTTTCTTTATAGCAACTTAGACGAAGAGATTTATAGGAAGCAATAAGAGGGTTTTGAGATGAAAGAAAAAGAAGACCTTATTTACAAGCTAGGAAAAAGCTTGTATGATTTAAAATAGGCATCAAGATAATAGTATAAAATGTTTGAATAATATAGGGGAGCATGGCTGTCAAAAAAATTCCTATCATTTTGTTTTCATTAAAAATTCATTAATGTTGATTTTTTAATTTTGTTTCTTTACGTTGATGATATGTTAATTGTTAATGATGATATGTCTAAGATTGATAGTAAAAGAAAGAATTGAGTGAAATGTTTTTATGAAAGACTTGGGGTTGGTAAATAAGATACTAGGCATGACCATCATTCAAGATAGGAAGACAAAGAAGCTATAGTTATCACATAATTAGTATGTCAAAAAAGTTATTGAGAGATTCCACATAGGCCAATCTAAAGAAGTTAACATTCTTTGTGCTAGTCATTTTAAATTAAGTTTTAAGCAATTTCCATCTTGTGAGAAAGATAAAGAAGATATAGACATAGCTTGTTATGCATTAATAGCGGGAAATTTCATGTATGTCATGGTATGCACAAGACTAGATATAACTCATACAGTTAATGTTGATAGTCAGCTCCGCATAAATCTTGGGAGAGAGAATTAGAATGATATGAAGTTGATTCTTAGGTATCTCTGAGGTACATCCTAGTTATGAATTATTTTAATAATGGTAAACCTTTTTTGATTATATACACAGATCCAAATATGGTTAAAGATAGTAGAAAGTTTACTTTGGGGTACTTAGTCACCTTTTCAAGAGGTGTAATGTCATGACAATCAAAATTGAAAAAACGTATTACAATCTACATACAAAAAGCTAGGTTTATTGCAGGTATTGAGACTTAGAAGGAGGTGTTTTAGGTAAAATGATTTTTAAAAGAGCTTGGGTTTGAGCGAGAGAAGTATGTCTTATTTTGTGAAAGTCAAAGTATGATTCACTTAAGAGTTACAAATTTTCACGCTAGATTGACGCACATTGACGTTAAGTATCATTAGATTTGTAGTGTATTTGATCTAAAGCAATTAGAGTTGATGAAGATCTATATTGATAAGAATGATTCATATATGATGACTAAGTTTCTTTTGAAAGAGAAGCGCATTGTTTGTCGCAACGTTCCTAGTATGATGGACTCCTCTATATAATCATATTAGGGAGACTGACTGGGTGCATTTCTCTCCTATATAAAGGGAAACTTAATCATTTTGTGGTCCACCTGAATGATTAGTTTATGACCTAAGTAAATGGTATGACCTAAGTAAATGCCTACTAAATTAAAACTCATCTTTTATGCAAATAACATATTCGTTAAATATGATCATATTAAAGGATATTTTGGATATTCAATAAAAGTATAGGGCTGATTTTTCATAATAGAAAAGTGCAGCCACAGGTGCAGAGAAAATATATACATAGAAATTTTTAGGGAAAAAGAGAAAAGAAAAGAAAATATGGATAGTTTTGATCAAATGGACAATTGGGTGGTGAAATATTGTCTGATTGAACTAAAATTTTGTAGGCGTATGGAAGGCTCATTTATCTAACTTTTAAATGGTTGGATCATGTTTAGGAGGTTTCTAAGGTTGTTTATTTATTTGTTGTTAGGCTAGAATTTTAATGAATTTTCTTCTTTTCTTTCGATTTTGGTTTCCATTAATATAATCGATGGCCATGATTATATTTATAGCTAAGAAATTGTTATTCTTATTGTGTGTTGATGTATTTTCCTTGGTAATTCTTAGTGTAATTTTTCTTGGTGATTAGTGGAGTTTTTGAGATGGCATCAGTCCAAAGTTGCAACTATCGTATCAGGCCTGATATCGGATTAGGTTTTGATATTGTATTATACCAATACAGGTCAATACTGAGTACCATTTCGAGTAATTTTTAAATTTATGAAAGAGTCCTTGAATTTATTTTAAAATTGTAGAATATTTCATTGTCATATTATACAGTTGTACAATGTACTTTATTAGTCTAATCAACCTTGCCTCTACAAATCATAACAATAAATAATAACCCAATTAATATGAAATAACAATAATTTTAAGATATTTCACATATAAATAATAACCACAATTAATATGAAAAAAACAATCATCATCATACGAATATAAAATTAAGAAAAATACAAAGTATTTAAAATATTACAATTTCATCATATAATAAATAATAATTACATCAAAACTTCCAATAAAAATAACAATAAATATCCTTTCTTTTTAAAATTATTGCAATTTACAACAAGAGTTCGTGATAAGGAAACAACCAAGTAGAAGTGAAACCTGAAACAAAAACATTTACAATTACATTACATATATATAATTTAATATATATATCAAATATAAGTAAAATTAAATGAAGAGGAAAAGCAAAAACCTGGAACTTTATTCAGTCGTCTATAAGAGGATACCACTATAACTACATTAGCCCCAATTATCATTTAGTACAAAATCATCATCATTGAGAGAAGCCTCATCATTCAAATTCAATGCACCAAATGTCATATCAATGGTTTCTCATCCAAGATTATCTTCCAAATCATTCACATTTACCAAACCTAGTTATTCAGAAACTCAATTCGCTAAAAGTTTGATATTATCAATGCAAATTGGATTTATTGAATTACCTGTTATGTTCAGAGTCCTAGTAAATAATAAAATTTAATTACTAAAAAATTATATTGAAATTAATAATGATAATAACGCACCTCTCCTAAAGATTTAAATTGTAACGAATGAAAACCAAGCCATTCAATCTCTTGTGCTCCAATTTATTCTTTTTCTTGGAATAGATGAATTTAAATTTGCTTCAATTCCATTCACAACCTGTTACACTTACACATTAACTTAAAATTTAAATTGCAAACCTTTGTAATTTTGAAACACTACTTTTGAATTGATTACATCAAGAAACTGTAAGTCATAAGATAACAAAAATAGTGTTATAAACAAAATAAAGTGATAATTAATTTTCAACAAATAAGAAAAGGAAAATAGTTAATACCTGGAGAAAGTTCTGCTATTTGTTGAATAGCAATTTGCAATCCAAAATTCCCAGAAGATTTCTTATAAAGGTCAGAATATCTTACATCATCTTATAGGCAACAATTGTCTTAATAATAAATAACATTCTCCTATTAACTTCAGCTTTCTTTGTAAAACTTGGTTTGAAATAGACACTAAGATTCAAAAACATCCCAGTTGTAAAAAATGGAGAAGAAATTTTTCTTTCTCATCTCTCATTGATGATTGCAAGATACGGTGTATATAAAGAAAGCCTATTTTTTATATTGGCCTTGATTGCTTCCTTCGCCCTCTCTATGGCACCAAAAAAACCTATTGTTGCCTTTTCTTCACTATCAACAAAACAAAGCACCCTCACTAAAGGCTCATAAAGTTGGGTAATAAATTGGCATTGAGACCACAATTCACTATCTTCCAGTATAATTCTAAAAACCTCTAATCTAGCATTAGACCTAGCATGCTGAGATGTAACCTACTTATCATTCGTAAACATCTATCTTAACTTTTTCTTCATCATGACAAAACACTGAATTGATAAGAAATTCGTTGCAAATTTTGTCACAATAGGATGGCACAAATTCCTACCATTAGTAAATTCTTTTCTCATTAAATTCAATACCCATGCAGGATTATAGATGAACTTGGTTACATTTTTTGCTTTTTGTATAGTCTCATCAATAATAGGAAAATACCTAGGATCCCTTATATTCTCCAGCTTTAGGTTAATGCAATGTGTAGCATAAGAAGTCAAAGAAAAGAATTATACTTATTTTGCAACCTTCTTCCTGCTGCTTTATAAGCAAAATTATTATCGGTAATGAACTGAACAATATTTTTTGGCCTTACTTCATTCACAAATTCATCAAATATCTCAAATAAAGTATAGGTATTCCTAATAAGGCCAGATGCATCAATAGACTTCAAAAGTAATGAGTCATTTGCGGAATAATCTAAAAAATTATTAATAGGCCCATCTCTCCTATTTGTCCATCCATCACATATGATTGAACACCCATAAGTAGACCAATCCACTTTTCTTTCTTCCAAATAACTTTTAATTTTAGAAACTAAGCAACGCAAACGTTTACCTCTTAAGTCATCAATTGAAGGAGCTTTGTATCCTAGATCGTAAGAGGCTATAACATCCACCACAGGTTGATAGTAGTAAATTGAGAAACATTGAATGATGCACTTGTATCATACCATCATTTAGCTACTGTCATATCTACATTCTAAATCACATCTCTTGATTGCATGACACTACACATTGAAGGTTGGGCTCTAAGAGTTTTTTTGTGGTGCAAAATTTTTTTGTCATCTGCCTTCTTCTTTTCCTAACATCAGGTCCAAGTGTAACATTCACTTCTAGTTGGGCCTGGGACGGAACACTACCACTACTATTACCATTACCACCTCCACCTTCAACATTTCCACAACCATCATGAAAACCAGCAAATGAACATCCACTACCAATTTGATAATTCAGTCTCTCCCTTCTATCATTCTCATGTTGATATTCTTTAAGCAAAGTAGGTTGCATAATATTTTAGTGGGTTGATTAGTATGTTTTTAGTTGTTAAATTGAATGATTAGTGCATGTTAAGGTTAGGATTATCTTATTTAGTTTGATATTTATGTTCTGAGTGTTTTGTAGGTTAGAGTGTGCTACTGAGCTTAAATTTTGTGTATTTGAGGTGCATTGATGTGTCTGTTAGTGTTTTAGATTAGATATCGAAGAATGGAGAAATTTTAAAGGAAACCCGGAGCAAGGCCTAGGGTCACGATCATGACAGAAGCCTAGTGGCCTGCCACGATAGTGGTAAAGAGCAAAAATTGAGTACCACGATCGTGGAACTATGGGCCACAATCATGGCTAGCATGACAACAGACGTGGACCAACTTCTAAACCGTGATTTTTTTCGAGGGATATTTCGAACTTTTGGGCCAAGATAAACACTAATGTTTACCTTAAATGGAAAAGATATAAAAAGAAAAAAATGAAGACCTAAAAGGGAGCTCTATTTTCTGCCAATTTGAGAAAGATCAAAGGAGAAAGGAAGAAGAAGAGAGAAGGAGGAGAAAGGAAGAAGGAGAATAAGGGTTACAGTGCTGCTATATTTTCGATTTGTTTCAACCCTTCCAAGTGACGTTTCATTCCATCTTTATTGTTCTTTCTTTTGAATGTATGGGTTTGATGATGATGTTCTAAACTTTTTTAGGCTTTTGTTCTTGATTCAATGTTAATATGATTTCTTTTGATGTTAATGCATTGGGTATTGTAACTATTTTTTGTATTTGCATGCTTCGGTAACAAATTGAGATAGTGAACTAATAGAAAAATGATTAGATTGGGTAATTAGAGTTAAACTATCTAATAGATCACGTAAATAATCAAATTAGGAATTTATACAAAGAGTATGTGAGGACCTCGGTAGTCTATTAGAGAGCTTAAGATCTGATTGGATTTGTGAGTTTGTTAATTGAGAGATTGCACATTCCATAATTCAATTAGGGGTTATGATTTAGGGTTTAATGATTATAACTCTAGAAAGAGTAATCTATTCTTTGAAAGTTTAGGATCGACACCGTATTAACTTAAAAGTAATCTTGTTAGCATTTGACGATAGGATAAATCCCCCTTCTCATAATCATCTAATCTTTCTTATGTGATTTCCATTGTTAATTTGGTGGTACTCAATTTGATTCCTTATGTGTTAATTTTACATTTTAATTCCAATTAATCCATATTCACAAATTTACTTTTCTGTTTAGTTTTTATCATCTTTTCAATAATCCTTTTAGGCCTTAGATAACTTAGAATTAGATTAGTTCACCAACTCCTTGTGAGATCAACACCTTTAATACTACAAGTTTATAACCTATATACTTGCTAATATTGAGGGTTTTATTATAAGTAAAACTTGCCTCATCATTGGTATTGATCAATGGACCTACAAAAAGCTAGTTGTCATACCAAAAATTGATGGACTTCCCATTTCCAACTAGAGCAATGAAATATATCTTGTATTTGTCTCTTAACTTCATAATAGCCTTTAAAGTAGTTGAGGGGAAGTATGCACAGTCAATTGCCCAGATGCTCATATTCTTGATGAAATAGTTGTGAATCCATTTTTTGCATAGGGATTGTTTGTCATGTATTAGTCTCCAAATTCTTTTGGTGAGCAAAATGGTGTTCATCATCTTGATGGAATAAATCCCCAATGCACCTTTATGCCTTGGAGTACAAACATCACTCCATTACTAAGTACTTTGTCAATGGTTTTGATGCTTGAACCTGGAAAAGTTAAGTGAGCAGCCAATATGTGTTAGTAGAATTAAAGATAGAATTAATAAGCTAAACTCTTCCTGCTCTTCAAAGATGTTTGGAGCTCTAAGTTGAAATTCTGGAATGTATTTTATCTAGAAGTTCAGTGTAGTCTATGCTTTTACTTTATGAGAAGATATAGGAATGCCTAAATATTTCATTGGGAGCTTTTGTAGTTAGAAACCAGTTATGGATGAAATTAAATAATGAAGACTAGAGGCACTCCTGGATAGGAAAATATTGCTTTTAGAGAAATTCACTTGCAAGTTTCAGACTCTTAGGAAGATCTTTA
>JAOSBK010017233.1:0-12627 GCA_027568895.1 Erythroxylum shatona | reverse complement strand
TTTTGAAACGTGCATAAAATGTCACGAAATTGCACATTCAAAAAACGTGCATAAAACGTCACAAAAATGCACATTCTTTGATGTCTTTTAGAAACATACATAACACGTCACAAAAATGCACATTCTGTGATATTTTTTGTAAACGTGCATAAAACGTCACGAAATGCACAATAAAAAAACTGCATAAAACGCCACCAAAATGCACATTCTGCGACATTTTTTAGAAACGTACTTAAAATGTCACTAAAAAACACAATAAAAAAATGTGCATAAAATGTCGCAAAAAGCACGTTCTGCGACCATTTTTTAGAAACGTGCATAAAACTTCACGAAAAAGCAAATTCTGTGATGTTTTTTGGAAACGTGCATAAAACATCATGAAAATGCACATTCAAAAAACATGCATAAAACGTCAAGGAAATGCACATTCTGTGACGTTTTTTGGAGACATGCAAAAAACGTCCAAAAAAATGCACATTCTGTGACATTTTTTGGAAAAGTGCATAAAATGTCACGAAAATGTAAATTCAAAAAACGGAAAAAAATATCGCAAAAAGTCACTTTTTGCTACGTTTTTTAGAAACGTGCATAAAATGTCACGAAAATATACATTCAAAAAACGTGCATAAAACGTCACAAAAATGCACATTATGCTACGTTTTTTTGAAAGGTGCATAAAACGTCAGAAAAATGCACATTCAAGAAACATGCATAAAACATCACGAAAATGCACATTCTGTGAGATTTTTACAAACGTGCATAAAACATCACGAAAATACACATTCAAAAAAGTGCATAAAACGTCATGACAATGTATAAAATGTCATGAAAATACACATTCAAAAAAGTGTGTAAAACGTCACAAAAACACACATTCTATGATGTTTTTTAGAAACGTGCGTAAAACGTCACAAAAATGCACATTTTGTGACCTTTTTGGAAACGTGCATAAAACGTCACGGAAATGTACATTCAAAAAACATGCATAAAATACCACAAAAATGCAGATTCTGTGAAGATTTTTGGAAACGTGCATAAAACGTCACAAAATGCACATTCAAAAAATGTGCATAAAACATCACGAAAATGCGCATTAAAAAACATGCATAAAACGTCACAAAATGCACATTTTCTGACGTTTTTTGAAAACGTGACGAAAATGTGCATTCAAAAAATGTGCACAAAATGTCACAAAAATGCACATTAAAAAACGTGCATAATACGTCAAAAAATGCACATTTTCTAAAGTTTTTTGGAAATGTGACGAAAATGCACATTAAAAAACGTCCGCAAAATGTCTCGAAAATGTACATGCTGCGATATTGTTTGAAAACGTGCATAAAACGTCACAAAAATTCACATTCAATAAATGTGCATAAAACGTCACGAAAATGTACATTTTGTGACATTTTTTCTAAACGTGCATAAGAGGTCATGAAAATTCACATTCAAAAAATGTGCATAAAACGTCAAAAAAATGCGCAATCTGTGACATTTTTTGAAAACGTGCATAAAACGTGACAAAAATGCATATTCTGTGACGTTTATTGGAAACGTGCATAAAACAATGTGCATTTTCATGACGTTTTATGCACGTTTCCAAAAAATTCACAGAATGTGCATTTTCGTGACTTTTTAAGCACGTTTCTAAAAAATGTCGCAAAATGCAATTTCGTAACGTTTTATGCACATTTTTTGAATGTGCATTTCCGTGACGTTTTATGCAGGTTTCCCACAAAACGTCGCAAAATGTGCATTTTTGCGATGTTTTACTCACGTTTCCAAAAAAGTCACCGAATGTGCATTTATGCGATGTTTTGGGCACGTTTCCAAAAAAAATCACAAAATTTGCATTTTTGTGACGTTTTATGCACGTGTTTTGAATGTGCATTTTAATGACGTTTTCAAAAAAGTAACAAAATGTGCATTTTGGTGACATTTTATGCACGTATTTTGAATGTACATTTTCATGACGTTTTATGCACGTTTCCAAAAAAATAACAAAATGTGCATTTTTGTGTCCTTTTAAGTACGTTTTTTAAATTTGCAATTTCGTGACATTTTATGCACGTTTCCAAAAAATGTCACAGAATGTGAATTTTCGTCACAATTTATGCAGGTTTTTTGAATGTGCATTTTCGTGTTGTTTTATGAACGTTTCCAAAAAACGTCACAGAATGTGCATTTTTGTGACGTTTTCTGCACTTTTTTGAATGTGCATTTACGTGACGTTTTATACACGTTTCCAAAAATCGTCGCAGCATGTGCAATTTTGAGACATTTTATGCATGTGTTTTTGAATGTGCATTTTCATGATGTTTTATGCATTTTCATGATGCTTATTTTTTGAATATGCATTTTCGTGGTTTTACGCATGCTTCCAAAAAATGTCACATAATGTCGATTTTTTGACGTTTTATGCATGTTCGTAATGTTTTATGCATATTTTTTGAATGTGCATTTCTGTGACGCTTTATGCACGTTTCTAAAAAACGTCACAGAATGTGTATTTTTGTGACGTTTCATGCACATTTTTTGAATGTGCATTTTTGTGACGTTTCATGCACGTTTTTTGAATGTGCATTTTCGGGACTTTTTATGCACGTTTTCGAAAAACATCACAGAATGTGACTTTTCGTGCCATTTTATGCACATTTTTTGAATGTGCATTTTTGTGACGTTTTATGCACATTTCCATTTTCGTGACGTTTTATGCACATTTTTTCAATGGGCATTTTCATAACGTTTTATGCACATTTGCAAAAAATGTCACAAAATGTGCATTTTTGTGACGTTTTGTGCACGTTTTGTGCATTTTTGTGATGTTTTATGCATGTTTTTTGAATGTGCAATTTCGTAACATTTTATGCACGTTTCCAAAAAATGTCACAGAATTTGCATTTTTGTGACGTTTTACGCACGTTTTTTTAATGTGCATTTTCGTGACGTTTTATACACGTATTTTGAACGTGCATTTTCGTGATGTTTCATGCACGTTTCGAAAAATGTCACAGAATGTGCATTTTTGTGTCGTTTTATGCACGTTATTTGAATGTGCATTTTTGGGACGTTTTAGGCAAGTTTTTTGAATTTGCATTTTGTGACATTTTTTGCACGTTTCTTGAATGTGCATTTTTGTGACGTTTTGTGCACGTTTCTAAAAAATGTCGCAGAATGTGCATTTTCATGACATTTTATGTATGTTATTTGAATGTGAATTTTCGTGACGTTTTAGGCACGTTTCCAAAAAATGTCACAGAATGTGCATTTTTGTGACGTTTTACGCACATTTCCAAAAAATGTCATAGAATATGACTTTCGTGACGTTTGATGTACGTTTTTGGAATGTACATTTTCCTGACATTTTATGCACGTTTGCAAAAAATGTTATAGAATGTGCATTTTCATGATATTTTATGCACATTTTTTGAATGTATACTTTCGTGACGTTTTATGCACGTTTCCAAAAAATATCACAGAATGTGCATTTTCGTGACGTTTTATGCACCTTTCTTGAATGTGTATTTTCATAACGTTTTATGCATGTTTCCCAAAAATATCGCAAAATGTGACTTTTCGTGATATTTTTTGCACGTTTTTTTAATGTGCATTTTCGTGACGTTTTATGCATGTTTTCAAAAAACGTCGCATTTTGGTGACAATTTATGCATGTTTTTTGAATGTGCATTTCTGTGACGTTTTATGCACGTTTCCAAAAAAATCACAGAATGTGATTTTCGCATTGTTTTAAGTACGTATTTTGAATGTGCATTTTCATGACGTTTTATGCACGTTTCCAAAAATGTCACAGAATGTGCATTTTTGTGATGTTTTATGCACGTTTTTTGAATGTAAATTTTGTGACGTTTTATTCTCCTTTCCAAAAATTGTCGCAGCATTTGCATTTTTGTGAAATTTTATGCATGTTTTTTGAATGTTCATTTCCGTGATGTTTTATGCACGTTTGTAAAAAGCGTCACAAAATTTGCATTTTTGTGACGTTTTATGCACGTTTACAAAAAACGTCACAGAATGTGATTTTTGTGACATTTCATGCATGTTTCTTGAATGTGCATTTTCATGACGTTTTATGCATGTTTCCAAAAATGTCACAGAATGTGCATTTTTGTGTCGTTTTATGCACATTTTTCGAATGTACATTTTTGTGACGTTTTTTGCACATTTAAAAAAAACGTCACAGAATGTGCATTTTATTGACATTTTATGCGCATTTTTTGAATGTACATTTTGGTGATGTTTTATGCACATTTCCAAAAAACGTCGCAGAATGTGACTTTTCGTGACATTTTTCCAAGAACGTCACAGAATGTGCATTTTTGTGACGATTTATGTTCGTTTCTAAAAAACATCACAGAATGTGCATTTTTGTGACGTTTTACGCACATTTTTTGAATGTGCAATTTCGTGACATTTTATGCGCGTTTCCAAAAAATGTCGCAAAATGTGAATTTTCGTGACGTTTTATGCACCTTTCCAAAAAATGACGCAGAATGTGATTTTTCATGATGTTTTATACACGTTTTTTTAATACGCATTTTCGTGACGTTTTATGCAAGTTTCCAAAAAACATCACAGTATGTGCATTTTTGTGACGTTTTGTGCACATTTTTTGAATGTGCATTAATGTGTACTTTCGTGACATTTTATGTACTTTTTTTGAATATGCATTTTTGGGACATTTTATGTACGTTTCCAAAAAATATCACAGAATGTGCATTTTCATGAAGTTTTATGGAAGTTTCCAAAAAACGTCGTAGAATGTGCATTTTCGTGACGTTTTATGCAAGTTTCCAAAAAAGGTCACAGAATGTGCATTTTTGCGATGTTTTATGCACATTTTTTGAATGTGCATTTTCGTAACGTTTTATGCACGTTTCCAAAAAATGTCAAATAATGTGCATTTTTGTGACATTTTATGCAGGTTTCCAAAAAAATAACAGAAAGTACATTTTCGTAACGTTTTATGCACATTTTTTGAATGTGCGTTTTCATAAGGTTTTATGCATGTTTCCAACAAATTCGCAAAACGAAATGTGCGTAAAACGTCACAAAATCAAACATTGAAAAAACATGCAAAAAATGTCACAAAAAGTCACATTCTGCAACGTTTTTTAGAAACGTCCATAAAACGTCACGAAAATACACATTCAAAAAACGTGTATAAAACGTCACAAAAAAGCACATCTGTGACGTTTTTTGGTAACGTGCATAAAACGTCACAAAAATGTACATTCAAAAAAGTGCATAAAACGTCACGAAAATGCAAATTCTGTGACATTTTTTGGAAACGTGCATGAAACATCATGAAAATTACATTCTGTGACGTTTTTTGGAAACGTTCATAAAACGTCACAAAAATGCACATTCTGTGACGTTTTTTGGAAACGTGCATTAAACGTCAACGAAAATGCACATTCAAAAAACGTGTATAAAATGTCACGAAAAGTCACATTCTGCGACATTTTTTGGAAATGTGTATAAAACGTCACGAACATGCAAATTCAAAAAACATGCGTAAAATTTTACAAAAATGTACATGCTGCGACATTGTTTGGAAATGTGCAGAAAACGTGATGAAAATGTACATTCAAAAGACGTGCACAAAATATCACGAAAATGCACATCCTGTGACGTTTTTTAGAAAGGTGCATAAAAAGTCCTGAAAATACACATTCAAAAAACGTGCATGAAACATCACTAAAATGCACATTCTGTGACTTTTTTTGGAAACGTGTAGAAAACGTCACAAAAAATGCACATCCTGTGATATTTTTTGGAAATGTGCATAAAACGTCATGAAAATACACATTCAAAAAACGTGCATAACATGTCATGAAAAGTCACATTCTGCGATATTTTTTGAAAACGTGCATAAAACGTCACGAAAATGTACATTAAAAAAACTTGCATAAAGCGTCACGAAAATACACTTTCAAAAAATGTGCATAAAATGTCACAAAAAGTCACATTCTGCGACATTTTTCAGAAACGTGCATAAAACGTCACGAAAATGCATGTTTAAAAAACGTGGATAAAATGTCACGAAATGTCACATTCTGCGACATTTTTAGGAAACATGCATAAAACGTCACAAAAATGCACATTCAAAAAACGTGCATAAAGCGTCATGAAAATGCACATTCTGTGATGTTTTTGGAAATGTGCATAAAACGTCATAAAAATGCACATTTTGTGACATTGTTTGGAAACATGCATAAAACGTCACGAAAATTCACATTCAAAAAACGTGCGTAAAACATCACGAAAATGCACATTCTGTGACGTTTTTTGGAAACGTGCATAAAACATAAAGAAAATACACATTCAAAAAAGGTGCATAAAACGTTACAAAAATGCACATTCTGTGACGTTTTTTGGAAACATGCATAAAACGTGACGGAAATGCACATTTAAAAAAGTGCATAAAACGTCACAAAAATATGCATGTTGCGACGTTGTTTGAAAATGTGCATATAACGTCACAAAAATGCACATTCAAAAAATGTGCATAAAACATCACGAAAATGCACATTCAAAAAATGTGCATAAAACATCACGAAAATGCACATTCAAAAAACGTGCATCAAACGTCACGAAAATGCATATTCTGTTATGTTTTTTAGAAATATGCATAAAACGTCATGAAAATGAACATTCAAAATTCGTTCAAAAAAAGTCACAAAAATGTACATTCTATGACATTTTTTGGAAACGTGCATAAAACGTCACGAAAATGCACATTAAAAAAACGTGCATAAATTGTCACAAAAATGCACAATCAAAAAATATGCATAAAACGTCACGAAAATGCACAATCTGTGATATTTTTTGGAAACGTGCATAAAATGTCACGAAATTGCACATTCAAAAAATGTGCATAAAACATCACAAAAATGCACATTCTTTGATGTCTTTTAGAAACGTACATTAAACGTCACAAAAATGCACATTCTGTTATATATTTTGGAAACGTGCATAAAGCGTCAAGAAAATGCACAATAAAAAAAGTGCATAAAACGCAACGAAAATGCAAATTCTGCGACATTTTTTAGAAACGTGCAAAAAATGTCACAAAAATGCATAATAAAAAAATGTGCATAAAACGTCGCAAAATGCATGCTTCCAAAAAACGTCACAAAATGTGCATTTTTGCGATGTTTTACGTACATTTTTTGATTGTGCATTTTCGTGACATTTTACGCACGTTTCCAAAAAATATCGCAGAATGTGCATTTTTGTTACGTTTTATGCACAATTTTGATTGTCCATTTTAGGGGCGTTTTATGCACGTTTCCAAAAAATGTCACAGAATGTGGATTTTTGTGACATTTTATGTACGTTTCTAGAAAACATCACAGAATGTGCATTTTTGTGATGTTTTATGCACGTTTTCAAAAAATCTCACAGAATGTGCATTTTTGTTACGTTTTATATATGTTTCTAAAAAACATCACAGAATGTGCATTTTTGTGACGTTTTGTGCACGTTTTTTGAATGTGCAATTTCGTGACATTTTATGCACGTTTCCAAAAAATGTCACTGAATGTGTATTTTCGTGGCATTTTACACAAGTTATTAGAATGTGCATTTTCATGACATTTTACGTACGTTTTTTGAATGCACATTTTCATGGCCTTTTATGCACGTTTCCAAAAAACGTCACAGAATGTGCATTTTCGTGACATTTTATGGACGTTTTTTGAATGTGCATTTTTATTACGCTTTATGCACGTTTTGAAAAAAACTCACAGAATGTGCATTTTCGTAATATTTTATGCACGTTCTTTGAAAGTGCATTTTTTGACGTTTTTTGTACGTTTTCAAAAAACATCACAGAATGTGGATTTTTGTGTGGTGCATTATGCACGTTTTTTGAATGTGCAATGTCATCACATTTTTTGCACGTTTCTGAAAAACGTCACAGAATGTGCATTTTTGTGATGTTTTATACACATTTTTTGATTGTGCATTTTCCTTACATTTTATCCACATTTTTAAAAAACGTCACAGATTGTGTATTTTCGTGACGTTTTATTCACTTTTTTTAATGTGCATTTTCATGACGTTTTATGCAAGTTTCCAAAAGACATCACATAATTTGATTTTCATGACGTTTTGTGCACGTTTTCAAAAATGACGTAGAATGTGCATTTTCGTGACGTTTTATGCACGTTTCTAAAAAATGTCACAGAATGTGCATTTTCATGACGTTTTATGCCTATTTTTTGAATGCGCATTTTCGTGACGTTGTATGCACGTTTCCAAAAAATGTCACAGAATGTGCATTTTCGTGACGTTTTGAGCACATTTTTTGAATGTACATTTTAGTGACGATTTATGCACATTACCAAACAACGTCGCAACATGTACATTTTCGTGACATTTTTTGCACATTTTTAATGTGCATTTTCGTGACGTTTTATGCACGTTTCCAAAAAAGTCACATAATGTGCCTTTTATGACGTTTTATGCACGTTTCCAGAAAACAACACAGAATGTGATTTTCGTGACGTTTTATGCACGTTTCCAAAGAACATAACAAAATGTGCGTTTTTGTGATGTTTTATGCACGTTTTTTGAATGTGCATTTTTGTGACATTTTATGCACGTTTTCAAAAAACTTCACAGAATGTGCATTTTTTTTATGGTTTATCCACATTTTTTTGAATGTGTATTTTCATGATGTTTTATTCACGTTTCCAGAAAACGTCACAGAACGTACATTGTCGTGACGTTTTATGCACGTTTCCAAAAAAAGATCGCAGAATGTGCATTTTTATGACATTTTCGTGATGTTTTATGCACGAAAATGCACAATCAAAAAATGTGCATAAAATGTCAAAAAATGCCATTCTGTAACCTTTTTAGGAAACGTGCATAAAATGTCACGTAAACGCACATTGTGTGACGTTTTTGGAAACGTGCATAAAACATAATGAAAATACACATTTTGTGACTTTTTTGGAAACGTGCATAAAACGTCACAAAAAATGCACATTCTGTGATATTTTTTAGAAAGGTACGTAAAACAACTGAAAATGCACATTCTGTGATGTTTTTTAGAAAGGTACGTAAAACAACTGAAAAATGCACATTCTGTGTCATTTTTTGGAAATGTTCATAAAACATCACAAAAATGCACAATCAAAAATGTGGATAAAACGTCACGAAAATGCACATTCTGCGATATTTTTGGGAAACGTTCATAAAATGCCACGAAAATGCACAATCAAAAAATGTGCGTAAAACGTCACAAAAATGCACATTCTTCAACCTTTTTTGCAAACGTTCATAAAAAGTCACAATAATTCACATTCTGTGCCATTTTTTTTGAAACGTGCGTAAAACGTTATGAAAATGCACATTCAAAAAACGTGCGTAAAACGTCACAAAAATGCACGTTCAGTGACATTTTTTGGAAACGTGAGTAAAACGTCACAAAAATGCACATTTTGCAACGTTTTTTGGAAACGTGCATAAAACGTCAAAAAAAGTACTTGATGTGACGTTGTTTGGAAACTTGCATAAATAATCACAAAAATGCACATTCAAAAAACGTGCATAAAACTTCAAGAAAATGCACATTCTATGATATTTTTTGAAAACGTGCATAAAACGTCACGAAAATGCATATTCTGTGATGTTTTTTGAAAAAATGCATAAAGCGTCACGAAAATGCACATTCAAGAAACATACATAAAATGTCACGAAAATGCACATTCTGCGATATTTTTTGGAAACGTGCATAAAACATCAAAAAAATGCACATTCTGTGACGTTTTTTTGGAAACGTGCATAAAAAGTTACAAAAATACACATTCTGTGATATTTTTTGAAAACGTGCATAAAACATCACAAAAATGCACATTCAAAAAATGTGCATAAAATGTCACGAAAAGTAACATTTTGCGACATCTTTTGGAAATATTCATAAAACGTCACGAAAATGCACATTCAAAAAACGTGCATAAAACGTCACAAAAATGCACATTCTGTAACTTTTTTTCGAAACGTGCATAAAACATGATGAAAATACACATTCAAAAAACACACATAAAACGTCACAAAAATGCACATTCTGTGATATTTTTTGCAAACTTGCATAAAACGTCACAAAAAGCACATTCAAAAAAGTGCAAAAAACGTCACGAAAAGTGACATTCTGTGACCTTTTTTTGGAAACGTGCATAAAACGTCACGAAAATGCACATTCTCTGACATTTTTTGGATGTGCATAAAACGTCATTGAAATGTACATTCAAAAAACGTGCATAAAATGTAACGAAAATGCACATTCTGTGTCATTTTTTGGAAACGTGCGTAAAATGTCTCAAAAAATGCACATTTTGTGACATTTTTTGGAAACGTGCATAAAACGTCACGAAAATGCACATTCAAAAAACATGCATAAAATGTCACGAATAGTCACATTCTGTGACGTTTTTTCGAAACGTGCATAAAACGTCACAAAAAACACATTCAAAAAACGTGCAGAAAACGTCACAAAAATGCACATTCTGTTACGTTCTTTAAAAACGTGCATAAAACATAACGAAAATGCACATTCAAAAAATGTGCATAAAACGTCACGAAATTGCACATTCTGTAACATTTTTTAGAAACATGCATAAAACGTCATGAAAATGCACATTCAAAAAATGTGCATGAAATATCACGAAAATCACATTCTGTGACGTTTTTTGGAAACGTACATAAAACGTCACAAAAATGCACATTATGTGATGTATTTTGGAAATGTGCATAAAACATCACGAAAATGCGAATTCAAAAAAAATGCATAAAATGCATATCCTGCGATGTTTTTTGGAAACGTGCATAAAACGTCACAAAAATGCACATTCAAAAAACGAGGAAAAAATATCACGAAAAGTCACATTCTGTGACGCTTTTTGGAAACATGCATAAAACGTCACGAAAAACCACATTGAAAAAATGTGCATAGATATCACGAAAATGCACATTCTAAGACATTTTTTGGAAATGTGCATAAAACGTCACAAAAAAGCACATTCAAAAAACGTGCATAAAACGTCACAAAAATGCACATTCTGTGATGTTTTTTGAAACGTGCGTAAAACGTCACGAAAATGTACAGTTAAAAAATGTGCATAAAACGCCACAAAAATGCACATTCTGTGATGTTTTTTAGAAACGTATATAAAACGTCACAGAAATGCACATTTTGTGATATTTTTTGGATACATGCATAAAACGTCACGAAATTGCACAATCGAAATTGTGTATAAAACGTCACGAAAATTCACATTCAAAAAATGTGCCTAAATCATCGCAAAAATGGACATTCTGTGACATTTTTTTGAAACGTGCATAAAACGTCACGAAAAATAACATTTTGTAACGTTTTTCGGAAATGTGCATAAAACATCACGAAGATGCACATTCAAAAAATGTGCATAAAACGTCAGGAAAATGCATATTCTGTCCAGTTTTTTGTAAAACTGCGTAAAACGTCACAAAAATGCACATTCTATTATGTTTTTTAGAAACGTACATAAAACGTCAAAAAAATGAACATTTTGTGACATTTTTTGGAAACGTGCATAAAATGTCCTGAAAATGCACATTCTGCGACATTTTTTGTAAACGTGCATAAAATGTCATTAAAATGCACAATAAAAAGTGCATAAAACGTCACAAAAATGCACATTCTATGATGTTTTTGGGAAATGTGCATAAAACATCACAAAAAATACACATTCTGTGACATTTTTGGAAATGTGCATAAAACGTCACAAAAATGCACATTCAAAAAACGTGCATAAAATGTCATGAAAAGTGACATTCTGCGACGTTTTTTGAAAACGTGCATAAAACGTCACGAAAATGTACTTTCAAAAAACATGCATAAAACATCACGAAAATGCACATTCTGTTACGTTCTTTGGAAACGTGCATAAAACGTCACTAAATTGTACATTAAAAAAGCATGCATAAAATGTCACGAAAATCACATTCTGTGACTTTTTGTTGGAAACATTCATAAAATGTTTTGAAAATGCACATTAAAAAAACGTGCATGAAACGTCACGAAAATCACATTCTGTGACTTTTTTTGAAAACGTGCATAAAAGGTCACAAAAATGCAAATTCTGTGATGTTTTTTAGAAACGTGCATAAATTGACATCAAAATGCACATTAAAAAACATGCAAAAAATGTCACGAAAATGCACATTCTGCGACGTTTTTTGGAAACATGCATAAAACTGAAGTAAATCACACGTTAGAACAATGTTTATAATACGATTTGCAATACACAAGAAGGGGGGGGGGTTGTATTGTGAATTCCCCTTTTTGATGAACTTTCAAAAACTTCTTTTGTAAAAACGTTTTTCTATCAGAATTAAGTTCTTTCCTTAAAAGCTTTAGTAAATCAGAGTTAATCAACTCTTTTGAAAGAACTTGTTAAAAACTAGATGAAAATAAGAAGAACTTTGAACTTTAAGAGAGATAAGAGTAAAGAGATTTTGACACGGCGATTTTATCCTAGTTCACCCCAAACCGTGGGCTACGTCCAGTCCTCAGAAGTCTTTCTGAGATTTCACTAACTCTTCAACGTTTACAAG
>JAOSBK010017177.1:0-12632 GCA_027568895.1 Erythroxylum shatona | reverse complement strand
TTAATAATAAATATTTTCATTACAAAACTATAACTGAAGAAGATAAAGTTACATGTAAATACACTTGCTTTCCAGGGAATTATATTTACATAACTCCAACATCAGAAAGCAAATGAAGCAAAAAGCAGACGAAGCAAAAAGAAGATGAAGCAAAAAGAAGACGAAGCAGAAAACAGACGAAGCAAAAAGCAAACGAAGCAGAAAACAGACGAAGAAGAAAGCAGAAGAAGCAAAAAGCAGACAAAGCAAAAAGTAGATGAAGCAGAGTCAACTTAAAACAAAGCAAAGTCAACTTAAGACGATGCAACTCTTAAGACGAAGCATAGTTAACTTAAGACAAAGCAAAGTCAACTTAAGACGATGCAATTCTTAAGACGAAGCAGAGTCAACTTAAGACGAAGCAAAGTCAACTTAAGACGATGCAACTCTTAAGACGATATGACATCATCACAGACGATACGTTTTTACAGATGATACTATCTATACTCCTTAACATCTCCACTCATAAGGGTCATAACTTTCTACTCCACTATCCAAAACTTCCATACTATATATTCTTAATAAACTTCTCCAACATATTTTCCTTCACTAATCTAACATTTAAATTTTATTTCTAGTCTTTCTATTCCATTTCATTCTACTCATTTACTATAACCACAATCCTCAATCTATCCCATTACTATTCAATATACCCAAAATGTCAATGAGTGTATGTATAATTATTTTCATATGTGCAAAGATTCAAATTCACATACTTGTATGCTAACATTCTGCTGAGCATGAAATGCAAAATTTTCTAACTCTCACATTATTATCCTCTCTATTATTGAAATATGGGTTATAACCCTTAATATAGGGACGGGATGTTACAATTCTCCCCCTTAATAAATTTCATCCCCGAAATTCTCATCTGATGGATCAATAAGGTAGAGGTATTATTTCCTTATATGCTTCTCCACTCAAATACTTTCTTCCAAATGACCATAGCTAATAAACTCAATAGGTTTTCCAATTACTTATCTAGCTATCACACTATCTAGACTATTTCATCGACATATTTCAGATTACTCACCAACTTTTACTTCATACGCTTTCAATCTCTCTCTGTCGATCATATCATTATTTCTTAACCTATTCACATATCACATATTATGAATTTAAGACATCTTTCATCAGTAACACTAACCCAAAATAATTTTCGTATAGACCAATTCATAATAGCTTAACTTATCCTTTTTTTTCCAAATCTGAGCACACCTTTCCAAGGTGGTACTCACAAAAACACTTAATCTCTCCTTTGATAATTCACTTCTCTTTAGTGTTAATACATTCAACTCTTATGTCCATTTCACTATATTCCCTATGTCTAATGTTGATCCACCTAACTTATTTATCTTTCTTGAATCACTTAACTCCTATTATAGAATCACTTCACTTATCACCAGTGTCTCGAATCAATTATGGTCTTTGCTCATTTTGCGGCACTCTTCCTTTCAATGTAAGTGTGAACAACCCCTTACCGTCATACAATGCCTCATAGAGTATTTTAATGATGTCACTATGCCTGTAGTCAATTTGAATGATACATCAATCTCACATTCCTATGAACTCCAAAATATAAGCTTTAAACGCATCCCCAACAATTAGAACTGTTGGTAATTCAAACATGTAATCACTCAGTTCTACATTCTGAGCCATCAACTGCCCCTTTCGATGTATTCTTAAGGATGTATGTCATAGGTTATTATTGCGCTTCTCTAACAATCTCTTTACTCAATCTTCCTTATTAGGTACATATACTTCTTATTTCAATCACAACATATCATTCTTTTGATTCAAACTCAAAATTTCATATTCATTTTCAATTTCCTTGATAAGATTAATAGATTATGAATCTTCTAAACTTTCTACATAAAACTGCTCTTCAAATTCAATAGCTAGATGTACTTCATCTTTTTGTTCAAATCCTATGCTCTTTATTTCACTAGATTCAGTGACCCCAATACCTGAATTCATGCTTCTCTACTATTAATATTTCTGCTTAATGCATCAAATACAACACTATCTTTACAGAAAAATACTCAATTTGCAAAATCCTTTCAATCCTTTCAAACTCAATAATTACCTCAAACTTACATAATTTGCACATTCCAGAAATGACTGTGCACATCTAATGTCTCCAAGACCTCAAAGCAATTACTATGATAGCAATTCTAAACCATGTATCAAAATCAACTCATAAGACTTTAATTGTCTCTATGCATATAAAAACCACTTTATACGGTTACAATAGATTGTATCTTAATTTCTGATGTGAAACTTCATTATATACTGCATAATCTCCAAATCCAAATGGCATAATTAATATTGAGGTTATAGTTCCTCAAAATTCTTCTTACATTCATCATTCATACGGTTTACACATTTTTCCTCCAACATCTTTTTTTCAAGGGAAAAGATCACTAAAAACCCCTTAACAGTCGCTAGTAATATCCAATATACAACTGGTTCTAAAGAACTTTGAATCTCTCCTATATTCCTTATAATTTCTCACTTTATCATCATCTCTATTTTCTTTGTGTCTCCCAATAAGCCATGTTTAGATATTATACAACCCACATTTTATTTGATCAAGCTAAGACTCACTCTCATTAAGCTTGGCATAGATTTGTTTCAACCTTCACAATATGTAAGATTTCCTTAAATGTTCAAAATATTTTTCTTAACTGTTCGAATACATTCAATATCTCATCCATGTTCATCATCACTAATTGATCTAATTTTACTTGGATCACTTAAATTTTTAATTTCGTGATACTGTCAGGGCATTGACAACTTCAATAGATATAACCAAAATTTCCTTGTACCCATGATTTGCTCTCTTAATTCTCTAAGTATCTAATTCCTCAATGAGGTACTATTGTCTCATATTATTTTTTATTTTCCCAATTGACTTCTTTTGTCGAATGATTTTCTCCTTTCATTTGATTTCCTTCAATTTCACATTGACTTATTCTAATGTTTGTTCATTTATACTAATTTCTCCATACCTTTCAATTTATTTGAAATCTTAACTTCCTGTGTTTGTAACACACTCATCATACCAAATTTGTATCTCTTGAACCTATTTACATAGAATATAATGTAGACTCAAATCCTCCTCACATTAGCAATAATGTTTCCTCAAAGTCAGTAATCCAATCATATAGTTGAATACTTCACATCAAACGAAGATGCGTATACTCTCAATAGCATATTCTACCTCTTATGCCTGAGTCTTTGCTAGGGATCCAATATTAACTTTTGATTTATTACATATTCATTTCTGATTTGTTTCTTCATTGATCACTCTTAAATTGAATCATCTAGTTTGTTGAACCTATCTCAATGAAATTCTTCTTTGGAAGAAAATTTCTTGATACCATCCTCGATACTGCTCATGGAATCCTTATCAATCAACTATTTTCCATGATTACTTATGAGTCATTCTTAGTACCTCAAGAAGATCAATTTCACTATTCATAATATCTCAATAGGATCAATTTATGCCATAACTTACATGATCAGAACATTCCTTATCATAAGGCTCAGTGAGGTATTTAACAAATTCATTTACTCTAATACCTTGGCATATATCACAAAATCATTACAACATATCAAGAGATGTATCTATGACAATTCACCAATTAGTAGCTTATGCTAAGGATACTTTAATCCCATTTAATTCTAAACAACTCTTTTCCTTTTTGTGCCAATCTTAGATCATGGGGATTATGCCATGATCGTGTCCTTTTCTTTTTCCTTAAATTCATCACATATGGTAACATCATTAACAGTCTCAATTCCCTCCCAATTGATCACTACAAGCACTTTCACGTCTTACTTTAACTCATCTTGTACTTTGAACTATAGGAACTATGATTAGTACTTATTCAATAAGTCACCGATTGCTTCCTATATATCATATCCACGCATATAATAGACATATGCGTAATATTTTCACTTTTCATGGTGATCCCACTATCAGATGTGCACTCATAATGGAAAATTAACTTAAACTTAACAACTTTTTCATATATCGCTATCATCATCTCATCTTCCAATTGTCATTTATTTCATCTCCCACATCTATATTCTCAATCAATTCATAATTATAGGGGCATAACCATTATGAATCTCCAATCTCCGTTCCACAGATATATTCTCATACTGAATCATAAACTCTTATATCGATAATCACACAATCGTTCTAAGTCCATGTTCAACCTTTTAAGGTCATAACAACTTGGCTTATACACTTTAATCTCATCGTTTCTACTTATATCCTTATTTTCCTTAATCAATCCACAGCAATATACCTACTCACACCTATATCACAATCAAGGACATATCACCAAAAACGTAATATTGATGTCATATTTCATAATACATCCACTAATACAATTACGCAAAATCTTTATCTGTTATATCTAGCCATATGATATTTCCCATTTCTAGATATCCTTCAACCTTTCTTTTCTCACTTTATGACAGATCATCATTATTCTTAATGCTTCTAACAACTCAACTCTTAAGGAATGCTCATGCATGTGACTCCTACTGGGGATCAGTTGCCGTTGTCTGCTATGACATGACTAAAATGCATGTGACTTAACACATATTTCAAAATGCACATATAAGATAGTACTTCTGGGCTCTGATACAATATAAATGTAGCACCCTACTCCCGCAAGAATTGTACCCGACATCTATAGGTAATATACGAGTCCGTGCCCACGAGGGTGGCATGCAAAATCACTCAATCATTTAGAAATCGGTATAAATTTCCTTTTTGAAACCACAAACACAATATGCGGAAATCCATAACCAATTCGGGTTTGTTTTCGTTCATAAACATTTTCAATCAACACAATACAATTAACAAAATTTTGAATAGCCATTTGGTCCCTTTCACAAATACAAAACACTTTAGTCATAATGTCTTTTCGTTACAATATAGTTCAAATACAGATTGTGCAAAGCTTTTCGGAATACATTATTTGATACAAAAATTACAGAATATAAAATTCAGTACAAAATAAAGAAATACAATGCAGACACGAACTAATTTCGATCTCTATCTTTCCCCTGCATGCAGTTAGTACACTCCCATTTGCCTAACGAGTATTCTTCTTATCCTGAAAAATATTTGCAAATTTTGGGTGAGTTTTGCGAACTCAATGAGAGACCATCATCGGTGGCTCACCCAGTCACGTACATAATTCACATTTACAACATTTCACACTTCACATTTAATACACTTTAATAACTCATATTATGCATATGCAGTGCACATGAGACTCACTTTCTATTTGTTACTTTTTTGTGACCAAGTGCTTAAACTGTCCCATATCCATTAAATATCGGGCTCATTACTAACTGTCCCTAATCCGCTTGGGGGATACAGGGCTCATTTTACATAGTGAGCCTTAGGCTCTTAATCACTTTTGAGCTCAAGGCTCATTTTCACTCACTGAGCTTTAAGCTCTGATCAGTGGCTACTCAAGTCACAACTGCCATTATATTTCATGCATTTATGAAATGGAATGCATCAATCACATTTGCATGATCCCATTCAATCATATTCACATATCATTGGACCGTACTCCAGCATTCAACATTAAGTTGATAATCACATTTTTCACTTACATGCAAATGCTCATTCAAGACACATTTATCATCAAGTTATGAACACTTAGTTCATCTCATTCACATACAAGTAGCACTTCAATATCTAAATCAATCATCACAATCATCGGACCTTCTGTTCGAAAATCAATACGATCATTCAGTAGTCAATTAATACAAAATTGAAACAAAGAAAACAATAAAGTGAGACCATCTCGATCTACTCACAGTACGCTACAAAATAGCATTTGCTTCCAAATTCTGGAAATGCCTGAATGCGGACACTTAACCTACATAACCCATTTATGCAAGACACACATTGCACTCTCATTAATAATTGCACACGTATAAGCATTTATTAATGCACATATGTATAAATGGAATATGTACAATGCATGCTCAATGACAATCACGGGTACTTTAACGAACTTCGTATCTCATGCTCATTCATATTCATAACTTAATCACTCATCAGTTCTTTGAACTACAACCTCAATCCTTTGGTACTTTGATATCAATAACTCATTCACTAATTTACCAACATAATCCCATATGCGACTAGTGAAGAGGAAGATAGGGTATATAATTATATATATATCACTATCAACTTTTTACTTAAAACTCAATATTTCCTCTAACTATCACTTTAATCGTTCTTTCACATCACTACACATTTTTGTTGATCTTTCAATTCCAATAGCTGGTTTAACACTATCCCATAACATGTCAGTCATCAATCCAAAGAAAATCACCATGTACAACACACTAAATCTCCTCACTCATTTTCCAGCAAATTTGAATATCACTGTTTTTAACCATTTAACAGTGAGCTAACCTGATGCATGCTTCATTTCATACAAAAATACAGAATCAAAACAACTTGCTTGACTGAAGCTCCAATCTCTGCAAAATTATGTAACCCTAATCCCTCATACACCCACGTACATAACTTGAAAGGTGGCAGGGAGGTTCGATTTTTCTTGGAATAGAAGAAAGAAATATCAGAGTGGAAGTGATGACAAATAGAGAAAAGCAAGGTTTAATTTTGGTGAATATTTGATGAAAAACTCCGTGTTGGATGAACTCTAGAGAAACAAGTTTCAAGAAGGATAAAGACAAAGACAGCAGCTTGTCTTTCAAGGTTATTAAAACTTAACTTTAAAGCTTGGACACCTATCCATTCCTTATCTACTTATCCACTTCCCTTTATTAAAACTCACTTAAGTATAATTTATACTTAAGTTTATGACTTAATAAAACCACTATAATGACAAATCATAACCACTTACTCACTTTCAGATTTTTTCCATAAAACATCATTTTGGATCAACTTTACATGTTCTTTTTCACCCTAACACTGAAGTTATTTTGCAACACTTTCTTCTAGAACATGTTCCCCTATATCTTATGTCTCTAGTTTACTCCAAATCAAAAATCATCTCATTTGGAATCCTATAGGTCCTGATATAATCTAAAAACTGAAGTACATTCGGTAAGATAAACCTATCTCACTGTTCCAACAGATTCCACACTTTCATGAAGGCAAATTCTATCATCTAGGGAGTCAAATTTGGACTAGACGATACAAAAGGAACAGTGACCAGAAAAAGGTTATGAATTGTACACAGAAGCTTGTTTACAATTAGCATAGCTCTCTATAGGGATATCAGATTGAGATCATTCTTGAAGGGTTTGAAAGAGGACTTCAATATCTACATCTTTCATGAAGACATTGGAGACAAATTCTATCGCCTGAAGGGTTAAAGATGAACAAGACGATAGCATCAGACGAATAGTGTACAGAAGAAGAAGTTTCGATAACTTAAGTAAAAAGCAGACGAAGCAGAAAGCAAACGAAAAAAAAGTAGATGAAGTAGAAAGTAGACGAAGCAAAAAGCAGATGAAGCAGAAAGTAGACAAAGCAGAAAGCAGACGAAGCAAAAAACAGACGAAGAAAAAAACAAATGAAGCAAAGTCAACTTAAGACGAAGCAAAGTCAACTTAAGACGAAGCAAAGTCAACTTAAGACGATGTAACTCTTAAGACGAAGCAAAGTCAACTTAAGACGATGCAACTCTTAAGGCGAAGCACAGTCAACTTAAGATGAAGCAAAGTCAACTTAAGACGATGCAACTCTTAAGATGAAGTATAGTCAACTTAAAACGAAGTAAAGTCAACTTAAGACGATGCAACTCTTAAGACAAAGCAAAGTCAACTTAAGATGAAACAAAGTCAACTTAAGACGATACAACTCTTAAGATGATATGATGTCATCACAGTCGATATGACGTCATCACAGGCGATACGACTTTACAGACAATACTATCTATAATCCTGAACATCTCCACTCATAAGGATCATAACTTTCTACTCCAATATCCAAAGCTTCCATACTATATATTCTCAGTAAACTTCTCGAACGTATTTTCCTTCACTAATCCAACACTTAAATTTTATTTCTAGTCTTTTTACTCCATTTCATTCTACTCAGTCACTATAACCACAATCCTCAATCTATCCCATTACTATTCAATATACCCAAAATGTCAATGAGTGCATGTACAATTATTTTCATGTGTGCAAGGATTCAAATTCACTTGCATGTATGCTGACATTCTGCTGAGCATTAAATGCAAATTTTTCTAACTCTCATATTCCTATTCTCTCCATTATTGAAATCTGAGTTCTAACCCTTAATATGGGGATGGGATGTTACAGAAACTGCCCAAAGGTGCTATGATGGTTACCGAGGAAAGTTATGCTGCTCGTTGTGCAAGACACACTTAAAGATGTGTGGTGGGGGAGAAGTATACACAACCGAAAAGGAATCTACACCAAACCTATGGCATCGACAATTGGGACACATGAGTGAGAAGAAATTAAAGTTGTTGGCTGGAAAATCCTTTTTCATAATTACGAACTCACAACCATTAAATCATTATGATCATTTATTGACTAGAAAGTAGCATAGATTCTCTTTTAAGAGAAGATCTACAAGGAAGTAGGAGTTATTGGAGTTGGTGCATTTAGATGCATATGGTCTTATTAAGGATGAGCCATTAGGAGGTAAAAGATATTTTATTAAATTCATTGATGATGCTTTAAGAAAGACTTGGGTTTATTTGTTGAACTCTAAAAGTCAAGTGTTTGAAACTTTTAAGAAGTTTGATGTTATGGTAGAAAGGGAAACTAAAGTGCCTTAGAATAGACAACGGAGAGGAGTATACTTCAAGGTGTTTGAAAAATATTGTACATCACATGAAATTAAACTTGAGAAAGCTAAACCAGGGACTCCATAACATAAAGGGGTTGCTGAGAGGATGAACAAAATCATCGTGGAGAAGGTTTGTTACATGATTAAGATGTCAATATTCCCAAAGACATTTTAGGGAGAAACAATTTGAACTATGGTCTACCTGATCAATCGAGCTACTTCAATTTAATTGGATTTTGAAATTCTCAAGAGAGCGTGGATTGGCAGAGATCCCACATGTTATCATTTCAGAGTTTTTGGCTACAAGGTATTCAAATATGTACCCAAGTAGCTTGACTCAAACTTGATACCTTACATCTTTGTTAGATATGACGTTGATCAGTTTGAATTCAAACTTTATGACCTAAAAAGGCAAAAGGTGGAGGAGTAGGGATGTGATGTTCTAGGAGTACGAGAGAGGTGTTGATCTTCTAAGTGGAGATAAATCATCACACTGCAATTCATTGTATGGCATAGTTAGATCTTCATCAATTCCTTCGATTATTGAGTAGTCTATAGGTAAAGAAGTTGAACTGTGTGACCAACACACATTAGTGGTGATTAGATACAATCTAATATTGATGAGTTATGTGAACCACAGCTAAACAATACTAAAGATGAATCCATTGAGGATAATGAGCAAGGGGAGCAATTGGATCCAAAAAATGATGAAACACAACTTCAAAGGTCAACAAGGGAGAAATGGCCTTCCACCAAGTATCCATGTTTTGAATACCTACTACTTACCGTTGAGTGGGAGCCTAAGAATGTGCAAAAGGTGGCATCTTATGAAGACAAAGATCTCTAGCTCACAGTTATGAAGGAAGAGATAGATTCCTTGAAGAAGAATAATACATACGAGATTGTAAAGCTTACAAAAGATAAAAAGGCATTGCAAAACAAGTGGGTGCTCAAGATGAAGAGATATGGTAACAAGCTAGTAAAACGCAAGGCGAGGCTGGTAATGAAAGGATTTAGTTAAAAGAAAGGTATTGACTTTGATGAAATCTTTTAACCAGTAGTCAAGATGACCTCAATCCAAATAATTTTAGATATAAGTGCCTATTTGGATCTTGAACTCAAACAACTAGATATTAAAACAACCTTCTTGTATGGGGTGTATATCAGAAGGTTTCAAAGTTAAAGGCAAGGAAAATTTGATCTGCAAGTTAAAGAAAAGTCTGTATGTCTTAAAATAAGCTCCAAGGCAATGGTATGGAAAGTTCAACTCCTTTATGATAGATCCTGGTTTCAAGTGAACTTATGTCAATGCTTGTGTGTATTTCAAAAATTTAAGGTGAGAATTTCATCATTCTTTTTCTTTATGTTGATTGTGGGTCAAGATAGTGGTAGAATTTGAAAGAAGAAGGAGAACTAGTCCAAATCATTTGATATGAAAGATTTGGTACTTACAAAGCAAATCTTTGGCATGAAGATAACTCGAGACAGGAAGGATAAGCGATTATGGTTATCTAAGGAGAGATAAATTGAATGAGTGCTAAAAAGATTCAATATGCAACATGCTAAGCTAGTTAGCATGCCATTGGTATCACACTTCAAGCTGTGTAAGCGAGCATGTCCCTTACCAGAAAAGAAGAAATATGGTATGTCCTTTATTCCATACTCAACTATAGTAGGGTTTTTGATGTATACAATGGTGTGCATAAGGCCAGATATTGATCAAGATGTTGGAATGGTAAGTAGATTCTTATCATATCTAGGGAAGCAGTGAAATGGTTTATGAGATACTTGAGAGATGCATCGAAGTGGAATCTGTAATTTGGTAATGGTGAGCTACTCTAAAAGGTTTTACAAATGAAGATATGGTTAAAGATCTTGATGGTAGAAAATCCAATTCAGGTTTTCGATTCAAGTTTACAGGGTGAGTCGTTTCATGAAAATCCAAACTACGAAAATATGTGGCTTTATCTACTACAAAAGTAGAATATGCAGTTACAGTGGAAGCTTGCGAGGAGATGTTTTGGCTATAAAGATCCTTTTAAGAGTTGGATGTGAAGCAAGAAGATTATGTGATATTTTGTGATAGTCAAGGTGTTATTAACTTGAACAAAAATATTATATATCATTGCCTTACAAAGCACATAGACGTCAGCTATCATTGGTTGAGGTTCGTGATAGAAGAGCAACAATTAATGTTGAAGAAGATTCATACAGATTTGAATAGTACTGATATACTGACTAAAGTATTTCCAATAAACAAGCATGAGCTTTGTAGTATACTTGTTGAGATGTATCTTAAGTAGATGGTGAAGAACAATGTGTCATCCCCATATTTAGGTTGCAGGGGGGTTATTAACTGTCTATCACTATTTTGAAACTTTTAGTGATTAAAGACGAATTTATAGTTCGTGGGAATGACGAACAAGTGAAGACACAATGGAAGAATCCCTTTTAGGGAGATACACAGCTGTGTGGAGTTCTATATACCTATGTCTTGACTTACACGACTATATGGATGAATTGTGTAAGTCTCTATAAACATGTGAAGAAAGTATGAAGGTCTTATACATGATTGTGTACACGCCATTGTGAAGATACATGATCATGTATAGAGATCATCTAACTCACTGTAACTGTATATATTTGCCACTAAGGCAATGCTGGAAAGATACATGGTTACTTACATGACCATGTAAGTTGTAGAAAATTTTATTTTGTGATATAAAAGAGAAAATGACATAGATTTTTGTAGAGAGTATGACCACAATGTCCAAAAGTGAGGAAAAGCAGGGTGGAGGCAAAGAAAGTTATATTCTCATCCTTGTTTGAATGTTTTTAGGATTAATTTGAGAATTTTTTAATTGCAAAATCAACTTTGGTTTTAATCCTAAAACTTTGTGAGACAACGTATTATTTGGAGGTGAGAGATAAACTTTTCCTTTACATTTTTATTGAGTTTAGTAGATTTATTTGTCAATTTGCCCCGCAATTTTTTCCCCTACACTGGACGATTTTTCATGATAAATTTTGGAGTTTGTGTCATCTTTAAAGTTTCTTATTCTCATATTATTTGGCTACTGCAATTTGAAGAGTTCTTTCTTGTCATTAATATTTAGTTGATCTTTTAGAGAATTGTATTTTTTTCTCCCAATATGCTAACAGTTTTACCAAGGTTCCATTTTGCTTGCTTCAATTCCAATAAGATTAAGTCAGGAGATGATGTACAACAAGAAGTCAAAAATACCATTTTCTTGTCACAAGGGTTTTCGTTATTCATTTCTTTGATTGTAAGACTTGGCATCTGATCACACTAGATGGCCATGTCTCAAAGCTTCTTTCTATAGTTACGACTTCAACTCCCCGACAATTTTTGTTAGGTATTCCAAGTTCTTCAAGAATATTCAGGGTTTCAATGGCCAAGGAGGAAAATTAGGGTTTCCTTTCAACAATAGTCTAATTAGATTCATTTCGCCTTAGAAAAAAATATAAAATTATTAATTTAAACATTATTATAATTTTAAAATATAAGAATTTCTCTTAAATTTTAAAATGTTAGGATTTAATTTAATTTTGATTGAAATTTTAGTTTAGAATAAATTTTTTATTTGATTTTTTTAAATTTAATGAAAACTTTAAGACAAAATAAACTTTGTGCCTAATTTAAGAATGTAAACTTTGTTGGTTTATGCCCTACAGCCAATCGATTTGGTTGTAGTTTAGTGACAAATTATTTAAAGGCATTCTTTATCTT
>JAOSBK010017142.1:0-12635 GCA_027568895.1 Erythroxylum shatona | reverse complement strand
TTTTTTAAAATCTCCTTCCCTTCTTCCTATTTCTCTTTCCTATCTTTTTTCAGAGTTTTTTAATTAGTTATTTTATTTATTTCAACTTTTATAATTATTGTAATTTTTTAATTTTTGTTATTAAAATAATAATAAATATTTTATTATTAATAATAATTATAAATTAAGTAAAACTTAAAAATAAATTATTTTAACATTTTTTAAATTTTTATATAATATTTATTAATAAAGTATTAAAAATATTTATTTTTAAAATAAATAATTTAAAAATTATTATTTATAAAATAATATTTATTATATATTTTTAATTATTAAATCAAAATTTATTTGAAATTTATATATTTTAAAATGTATTTTAAATTTAATTATATTTACTAATAATTATTAAATTAAATTTATAAATTAAATTAAAATTTTGATTATTATTTATTATTATGATTTTTAAAGATAAAGTTAAAAATATACAATATAACTGTATAATATGACAATGAACTATTTGCAATTTTTTAAAAAATTCAGTTACTTTTATTAATTTAAAATTATCCAAAATGTATCCGGTATTAACTGATACCGATACAGTATCATACCAGAACCTAATCAAGTACCATTAATTAAGACACCTTTTTTACCCTTAAACTTCAAATTGCGAAACATAAAACTGGATCCTTTGAAAATAACTTCCAAAATAGAGCTGGCATGTCATTCATTCTATAATATACCATTTATTTCTTTATTAAGTATATAAATATTAAGAACAAATGGGATAGATAATCACAAAATTTCATCTCACCATTCGTTTCATGAATGGTTCAGATTGTTCCCCTTTATACTCTTGGTCACACCTATGACTTAAATAGTCACAGCCGTGACTCGTGCTATTTTTTCTTACATTCTATTCCTACATGCATGTTAACTATCTACCGAGGGCGAATGTATGACCACGTTTTTTTGCATGTTGTACTACGATGGTTGAATAAAATATACAACATAATTTAAACAAATTTTGACATTTCAAAATTTCAATCTAGCAACTTTTGAAAAAAATTTCAACTCAACTTACAAGTTAAATTTCATATGTTGTTGTTGACTGATGTTACTTGATATAACAATTCATTTATGATAAAAGCTTGTTATAAAAGAGAGGAGAATATAAAAAATTATTAAAATCAGAAATTTCCATAACAAAAATACCTCATGGCCGTGACATGTTAAGTCTACGCATGTTATTATTAAATTATTAAATATTATTATTTAATTATTAAGTCTATGCTAATGAGTACTCGGATCTTTGTCCTCCTCCTAACATGTATTACATCTAACAGTTCTAATTTATTACACCCTCTAATTTATTCCATTAACCTTTAAATAGTGGAAACAAATTCGACATATCCTTCCTTCCGAATAGAAGAAACCAAAACAAATCTTGAGTAAAGGCCAACAAAATAAATTTTGGTAATAAATTTTGGTAATTTCTGTAGCATTAACTGGAAACTTATCGACCCAATTAATAAATAAATCAATCTCTTTCGTCCTCCTTTTTGCTAACTCTCCTAATTTCTCCTACTCTCTTCAATCCTTAATTAATTATTAATTTTTTATTAATTTTATTAATTATTACTAATCATTTATTAATTATGTGTTCATGTTATTATTAATTATTAATTATTAATTATTTTAAGTATAGTCATAGGCGTGACTCTTAAGTCTTGTCTGTGACACATATTGTTTTTATTTTTAATTAAATATAATTAATTAATTAAGATATAAAATTTAATTAATTGATTAAAATATAATTATATTAATTAATTAATTAAAATATAATTAAATATTATTATTCATTATTAATTATTATTAAGTTAATTAAGTATTATATACTTGGGGTCACAGGCGAGCCTTTAATACATAGATTTTTTTATTTTTAATTAAAATAATTAATTAAGAAAATAATTAATTGACTAATTAAATATAATTAATTCATTAATTAATTAAAATATAATTAACACATATATAAAATATAATTAATTCTAACGACCACTCTAATTTCACTTATTAAACACTATATGGCAATAATTCACACACGAAAATCAAAAAATGGCTCCATTTTTATCACCAATTAATAACTCTTTAACTTGTTCTAACAAATGGTCTCAATCATGCATTAGAGACAACAGTAAATCGTCCTCTTCTCTTCCTACTTCTCTCTCCAATCTCTCTATCACCATTTAATAACTCTTACCTCTTCAATTCCTCCTAATCTCTACTTCTCTCTCCAACAATGCCCTTTCTCTCTCTACCTCTCTCAAATTTCCCTAAAATGTTTTCTCTTTTATTCTTCGTAAACAACCCATAAAGTTACACATTGAGCGGGAAGGAGGATCCACTGCTCGATTTTACTATTACTCCGTCCACGGAATTCGTAATGATGCCTATCAACACAAAATCTGCACTTGCCTAAAAAAAGAGAATCCATGTTATCATTTTTCTCTCACACACATCATTATCTAGGATTTCGTAAAATTAGGGACAGAGAAATTGGGTTATTCTCTCTCCAATCTCTCTCCCTCTCATCTACAAACATCGAACAACAATTCTCTATTTTTCAAATGTGGCAAGCTGAAGAAATGGATTCAAAATTTAACACGGTAAGTGGAATCAGTTCATGATGTTGGGACCTCGCCCTTGCAAGTCACGTACCCGACGTCTTACGTGACATCTGGATACGCATCTTACAAGGACGGTATGCCCACACCAGTTAAACATAAAAAACGATCTCATTTCTCCTATTTTCGAACAGATTTTGGGAAACTTTGAACCAGAATTTCAAGCTAACTTCTTCTGAACATTTGTTCCCCATTGTCTTAAGTCTCTAATGACATCAAAATCATACAATTTGGTGCAAAAATCTAAAAGTTATAGCCCACACATTTTTGGACTGTTAATCATCTAGGGTTTCGTAAAATTAGGGACAGAGAATTGGGTTCTTCTCTCTCTAATATCTCTCCCTCTCATTTACAAACATCGAACAACAATTCTCTATTTTTCAAATGTGGCAAGCTGAAGAAATGGATTCAAAATTTAGCACGGTAAGTGGAATCGGTTCATAATGTTGGGACCCCGCCCTTGCGAGTCACGTACCTGACGTCTTGCGTGACATCTGGATGCGCATCTCACAAGGGTGGTGTGCCCACACCGGTCAAACATTAAAAACGATCTCATTTCTCCTATTTTCGAATAGATTTTGGGAAACTTTGAACTAGAATTTCAATCTAATTTCTTTTGAACATTTGTTCCCCATTGTCTTAAATCTATAATGATACCAAAATCATGCAATTTGGTGCAAAAATCTAAAAGTTATAGCCCACAAATTTTTGGACTATTAATAAACTAAAACAACACACTATACTCAAATTCCATCCAGAAATTGAAAGTCTTAAAGTCCGAATCAAAATTCAATCTCTTCATAGATTTATATCTCTATGTCTCTAATTTATTTAGAAATAAGAATCATCTCATTTGGGACTCTACAGATCAAGATATCATCAAAATACTGAAGCATGTTCAGTAAAATGTCCAGTTCATGCTCTTCCAATTGATACCCTCACTTTGATTCAATTAGTCTTTTTCTAACCGATGCTAAAAGTTATAAATTTTTATGGATAGATAGATAAATGTGTTAGGAATCCAATGCTTCAAAAATCAGGGCATTTGGAGGTCAAACGACGAAGTTATGGTTAAAAAAGTGAAAGATGTTTAGGTAGGGGGAAAGGACCTGCAGGTCGCGATCGCGTCTTTCTCCTCCTGTTTTTCTTCTTCCGACCTATATTGCTAAAATGATCATAACTTTCACTACAGATATCGGATGAAGCTCATTCTTGGACCATTTTAAAGAAGACTTCTAGATCTACGCTATGGCAGTTAAATCTGACAATATTGACAAAATCACAACATTCTCTAAGTTAGATTTAAAAAAAGGGATTTCTATGAAGAACTTAAAAATAATTTCTGCATCTATAAGGGTCAAAATTTCAAAACAATATAGCTGTCCCGAAAGTCCATCCTATGCAATATCACAAACATCTAATAATCATATCTCTCAACTCTAATGTCCAAAAATTTCATACTATATATCATTGAAAAGTTGGAAAAATAATCTACAACTTCCAAAAAGACAACTTTGTCCAATTCAGCCTAGATCAATACAGTATTTCCCTCGAAGCCAGAACACAAACTCTCACCCTTATGGAAAACTTGAAAATTCAATGAACAAATTTGATATATCATCGGAAAAACACAAACATACTTCATTAACATCAAAATATAAAAGTTTTTACAAAGCTTTAGTGAGTATTTTTAACCACAATACATCAATATTTGAAAATGTCAAAATACAAAAAGATATATGAACAGTAATTTGCTCAAAATACAACTAAAGCCCTGTGGTTACAAATCTAGCTTAAAACACAAAAGATGCAAATTTTGGAGTGATGCTTCGATTTTCTTTCACTCGATCTCTTGCTTGTCACTTGGAGATGGGAAGGAATGGAGGTGAGCTTAAAGCTCGTGGGTAATATTTTATAACGAAAAAATAAACAAAACCTTTGAAATGCTCATTTGCCAATACAAAGTTCTAATTAAATTCATCAAGGTATCATTCTCAAATTCATAACAGAAATTCACAAATTTCAAATCATGAATGCATCAAACTTGTCAACATCTCATAAGCACATAAGCACATCAAAATAGTTCGGGTAAATCCATAAATATGACGAACTGCACATTTTCACATAATGTAGTCATAAACTTGGCGTACTAATGCAATCTCACATAGTGATTTTGCGTAGACGTAAACTTAAGGGAGTCCATAAAGGAGCTCTGTGCTATTAGCGGGCAGGCGAGAGAAGCCTTTAACTTGGTCAATATGCACGTGACATTCTTGAATGGATTACACCAAATCCACATAATATATAATTCATGAATTAAAAACCGTTTGCCCAAATGACACATTCTTGGAAACTTGTTTTTCATGAACATGAGATATTTCGAAAACTATTTATGAAAACATGATTTCATAAACATGTATCTTTTCAAAAGAATCATTTTTAAAGTCTTTTCACAAATTATCAACCCAATTCACATATCAAACACATAGCAAATTCTCAATTCATTCAAGAAGCAAATAAATGCAACATTTATGATGCAATTGAAATCATTAACTTCCTTGATTCAAAGAAAACATTTGTTGGCTTATTTATTCTATTATAAACATATACCTACCGTGAATTCCTTGCTTAAGAAAGAGGCTTAAGGATGTTTTTCCTCTTGCTCCTCTTGTCTCTCTTGATCCCCCTTGATTTCCTTGAATCTTCACCAATTTATGAGATTATTAGCTCTAAAGAAGGCTCTTCCCTTCCTCTTTCTTTTTCCCTTCTTGAGCAACCTCAAACTCTCTCTTTAAGACTAAAAAAAGATGAAACCTAGCTCAAAACTCTATTCTTTTCTCAACTTCATTGAAACCCCTCTTTCTCACTTTTTCATTTTCGTATATCACTTCTTCTTTCACCTATTCTATGTTTTTCTTCTTCTCAAGCACAAGACAACACCTTTCCTTTCCCATTTTACCCTTAATGAATGAGAAAAGTCCACCTTGCCCTTCCTTTAATGCCTTAGTGTTTTTAACCTTAAGTAAACCACCCAAAATAAGCCTTTATGAATTTTTTACCACCTTTAATTTAACTAACCCATGAAATAAATTCCATTAACATAGACATAAATAAGAAAATTAACTCCCAAAAATATTTCATCTATCCAAACCTCTTAAATATGTAAATCATGCTTAACTTAAAAAAACATTTGGGGGCTAACATTTCTCCCCTCTTTTAAAAGAATTTCGTCCTCGAAATTCTTAGCTAAGTCATTAAAGAGGTGTGGATACTTCTCTTCATGGATTTTAAGGGCTCCCACGTGGCCTCTTTTACAGAATGGTTTCTCCATAGGACTTTTACTAGTTGAACTGTCTTATTCCTGAGGACCTTTTCTTTAGTATCCACGATCTCCACTGGAGTCTCCTCATAAGTCAAATCATCTCTTAACTGAACCTCAGTGGTTTGAATAATGTGAGAGGGATTTGATCTATCTCCTCAACATGAAAACATGAAAGACATCATCAATTTGTGATAATTCCGATGGCAATAACGTATAGGCTAATGGTTCAATCCTCTCAAGAATTTCATAAGGACCCATATATCTTGGGCTCAACTTGCCTCTCTTGCCAAATCTCATGACTCCTTTCCAAGGAGATGTCTTAAGGAAGACTTTCTCACCGACTTCATACTCCAATTCCTTGTGGTGTGCATCAGTATAGCTTTTCATTATGTCCTGAGCTACTTTCAGCCTTTGCTTAACTAACTTGACCTTGTCAACTGTCATCTGAATCAATTCTGGTCCTATTAGCTTCCTTTCTCCTTCTTCATCCCAGCATATAGGAGTTCTACATCTCCTCCCATACAATGCTTCATAAGGAGCCATCTAAATGCTTGAATGGTACGAATTATTATAAGCAAATTCGACCAATGGCAAATGCTCATCCCAAGCTCCTTTAAAATCCATCACACATGCCCTAAGCATTCCATCAACATTCTGAATGGTCCTCTCAAATTGACCATCTATATGAGGGTGAAAAGTAGTACTAAAACTCAACTTGATTCCTAGCACCTTTTGTAAGCTTCCCCAAAATCTTGAATTAAACCGAGGATCTATGTCAGAAACTATAGAATCTGGAATCCTATGTGATCTTACTATCTCATCAATGTACTTCCTTACTAGCACATGCAAAGAATCAGTCTGTTTAATTGCCAAAAAATAGGCTGACTTCGTTAATCGATCCACAATAACCCATATGGCATCATGCTTCCTACTGGTCTTGGGCAACCCCATCAGAAAATCCATAATCACGCTTTGCCACTTCCACTCAGGAATGGACAATGGCCTTAACTTGCCTAAAGGTGCTTGGTGTTCGGCCTTGACTTGCTGACACACTAGACACTTACTTGCATATTCTGCCACATCCCTCTTCATGCCTTTCCACCAGAAATGCTCTTTCAGATCTCTGTACATCCTGGTGCTACCTGGGTACATAGCATAAGGTGCATTGTGTGCCTCATCTAGTATCTCATTCTTCACCTCCTTGACATTTGGGATACAAAGCCTATTCCCTACAGTCATGAGTCCATCATCTCTCACTACCACTTTAGACTTCTTGCAATTATGAATTTCTTCTCGGAGCTTACTCAATTCTGTATCATGTGCTTGTAACTCCCTAACCTTCTCTCTGAGTATCAGTCTCACTCTGAAGGTAGCAACAATGCAATCAAGTTCCTCCTGCTTCAAACTTATCCTAAGCTTAGCCATCTCTTCCAAAAATGACAAATAAACTTTCTAAACATGTGCTATTAATGATTTCCTACTCAAGGAATCTGCCATGACTTTTGCCTTGCCTAGATGGTACTCAATCAACAAATCATAATCTTTAAGCAACTCAATCCACCTTCTCCGTCTCACATTCATCTCTTTCTGACTCAGTAAGTACTTTAGACTTTTATGGTCAGTAAAGATCCTCATCTGAACCCCATACATATAATGTCTCCAAATCTTCAAGGCAAAGAACACTGCTACCAATTCCAAATTCATAAGGTTTTAGCCGCCGCAAGGCATATACTATTACCTTGTCTCCTTGCAACCAAAACCTTTTCTTGAAGCATCACTATACACTGTATAACCCTCATCTCCCATAGGCAAAGTCAGAATTTGAGCACTTGTCAATCTGTGTTTAAGCTCCTCGAAGCTCTTCTGGCACTCATCATTTTAGATAAACTTTTGATTCTTCCTCAATAACCTAGTTAGTGGAGCAGTAATCATGGAGAATCCCCTCCATAAATCTCCTATAATAACCTGCCAGACCCAGAAAACTCCTCACTTTTGTCACTATCTTGGGTGCTTGTCACTTCACCACTGCTCCAATTTTCTTCGAATCAATATGAACCCCATTCTCAGAAATTACATGTCCAAGGAATACCATCTCATGGAGCCAAAATTCACATTTGCTGAATTTGGCATAAAATTCTCTCTCCCTCAGTGTCTACAGTACTATCCTGAGATGTTCCTCATGTTCCCTTTCACTCTTGGAATACACCAGAATGTCATCTATGAACACTATGACAAACTGATCCAGATACTCCTTGAAGACCCTATTTATAAGATCCATGAATGCAGCTAGAGCATTGGTCAAACCAAAAGGCATAACTAGGAACTCACAATGCCCATACCAGGTCCTGAAGGCTGTCTTGTTTACATCAGATTCTCTGATTCTAAGCTGATGATAGCCTGATTTGAGATCAATATTGGAAAAGACCCTTGCTTCCTACTGCTAGTCAAACAGATCATCGATTCATGGCAGAAAATACTTGTTTTTAATGGTCACCTTATTAAGTCTCCGGTAATCAATACACATCTGCCATGTTCCATAACAAATAGAACAGGCACTCCACAAGGTGACGAACTCGGCCTTATATACCCCTTCTCTAATAGTTCCTCCAATTGTTCCTTAAGCTCTTTCAGCTCAGCTGGAGCCATCCTATACGATGGTATGGAAATGGGTGCAGTTCCGGGAATCAAGTCGATGGAAAACTCGATTTCCCTTACTAGTGGTAAACCAGATAAGTCCTCTAGGAACACATCAGGAAATTATCTCACAACCGAAAGATCCTCTAACCTCCCTTCCTCCACATCAGTATCCAAAACATGCGCCAAGAAGGCTTCACACCCCTTCTTCATCATCCTGTCAGCTAGTATAGCAGAAATAATTCTTGATGATGGCACTTTCTTATCCCCTCTAAAAATCACCCTTTCACCATTGCCCATATCAAATTCCACCTCCTTAAGGCAACAATCCAACTTCGCATGATATTTTTCCATAACATCCATTCCAAGTATAACATCTAAGCCTTTTAGGTCTAGAGGTAGTAAATCTACTACCAGTCTAGCACCATCAATGAAGAGATCATAGTTTTTATATACTTTACTGATTACTACATTCCTCCCAAGAGGTGTACTAACAAGCAAAGGACTATTGAAAGGCACTGAATTCACACCATGCAGAATCATACTTACAGAAACAAAAGAATGCGTGGAACCAGAATCAATTAGTAAATATACTAAAGAATCAAATAACTGGGCCATACCTGTGACAACCTCTGATGCGGCTGCTGCTTCCTCCCTTGTCATGGAAAACACTCTTGCCTGTGCTTGACCCCTTAACCTTCTTGGAGGAATATCCTTCTTTATAGCTCCAAAACTGCCCATTTTAGTGGTTGGCCGGGTTCCCACTGTTTCAGCTCTCCTTGAGGCTTGTAACCCTGACCCCTCCTACCTTGTTACTTGGGGATAGTCCCTGATCATATGTCCCTTCTCTCCACATCGAAAGCATGCTCCCAGTAACTTGAAGCACTCTCCCCTGTGCAGCTTCCCACAATGCTCACATTAGGGGTTCATGTTCCTGCTCCTCTCTACCCTGCTGTTGCCTCCTGCTATTGAGGCTTGCACTGACACTGCCCTTGCTTGCTTATTCTTAGTAGAGGCACTACTCCCCGCCTCACTATGTGTGTGGGAGTTCTTTACACCCCTTTCAGGCATTGAAGCACTCACTCCCTTCCTGAAAAACTGCTCTCAATTCTTCCTCTTCCTACTCATCTCATACTTGATATTCTCCAGCTTCTCAGGCTGGAGTGCGACATCTACCAACTGCTGGTAGTCATAGAAATTGTGGATCAAGACTTTCTCCTTGATCGCCAGATAGAGACCTCCCTCAAACTACAATGTTGGCCACATATCGAGAAAGCTTAGTGAATTTCAGTTCATACTCACTCACACTTATGTCCCTCTGTGTGAGATTCAGAATTCCCTAGCCTTCTCTTATACATAAACCCTAGAGAGTTACTTATTCCTGAACACTTCCATAAAATCTCTCCATGACAACACCAGAGGCATAACCTGACTGTGGGGCACTGATTCCCACCAATGAAGTGCGTCCCCTTGTAGCAAGCTAACTGTATAATCTAGCTTCTCTTCATTGAAGCACTTCATCTAAAGTAGGACTCTCTCAGTCCTCTTCAACCATGCTTTAGCCTCCTCTAGATTTGTAGTACCATTAAAGTCTATAGCCCCATACTTGCACAACTTATCATACTGCCTGCTTCTCTACACTAGAGTTGGAATCGGCACTTATGACCCTTAGCCCATGACATAAGTGAAAGCCCGGGTAAAGGCTTGAAAGAACTGTGGATCTAGAGGGTTTACTTGAGGTATAGGAGGTGGAGCTGGTGGCACTTCATGCTACACACTAGGTGCTTCCGAATCAGGAATAAAGTGTGTCCCAGCATTTTGTAAAACATAGGATTCATCCGTACTCCCGTAGTGAGAGTGAGATCGAGTCATAGCTTCTCAAGCTCTCTTTCGAGGTGGCATTTTCACTCCTTCAATATAACCATTGAAAACCATTAGTTCATGCAAAACAATTTTCAAAGTATGAAAAACAATTCAAATTGTATAAAACAATTTCAAATCATGTGAAACAATTCAAAACAATGCAAGTAATTCATTTAAAAAATGCATGTACATTTCATGTCTCGACCTACCCATTTCGTGCTTAGGATACTCCTAAACTTGGTCCTACACCTGGACCTCATCTAGACGCTCTGATATGATAAGTGTTGGGACCCTGTCCTTACAAGTCAAGTGATCGACATCCTAAGTGACATCTGTACGTGCATCCTACAAGGGTGTAGTGCCCACACCAGTCAAACATCAAAAATGAACTCATTCCACATATTTCTGAACAAATTTTTGAAAAAATATAAAAGAAAGTTCAATTTGACTTCTTCATAAAATTTTTTCCCCGTTGTCATAAGTTTCTAATGACACCAAAATCATTCAATTTGGAGAAAAAATCTAAAAGTTATAGCCACAAACTTTCAGACTATCATTAGACTGAAATAGTTCATTATACTCAAATTCCCTCTAGAAATTGAGTCATAAAGTCTGAATTAAAATTCAATTACTTCAAAGAAGTTGTATCTCTACGTCTCTAGTTTATTTAGAAACAATAATCATCATATTTGAAGCTCTATAGATCAAGATATCACCAAAATACTAAAGCATATTCATTAAAAATATCCAACTCATATTCTTCCAAACGATCCCCTAACTTGATTCAACCAAACTTTTTCAAATTAATACCAAAAGCTATAACTATTTACAGAGAGATAGAGAAATGTGTGCAAAATCCAATGCTTCAAAAATCAAGTCATTTGGAGATCGAACAACAAAGTTATGATCAAAAGAGTGAAAGGTGATCAGGCAGGGGGGAGGACCTCGGTTCGCGATCGCGCGACTTTCTCCTCCTACTTTTCTTCTTCAGACCTGTTTTAGAAAAAAAGAGCATAACTGTCACTACAAATATTAGAATAAGGTCATTCAAAGACCTTTTTAAAGAAGACTTCTAGATTTACAACTTCCACGAAGAACTTAAAAACAATTTTTGCCTTTGTAAGGGTCAAAATTTCAAAATAAGGTAACTGTCCCGAAAGCCCATCCTATGCAACATCATAAACTTCTAAAAATCATATCTCTCAACTATCATGTCCAAAAATTTCATGCTACATATCATTGGAAAGATGAAAAAATAATCTACAACTTTTGAGAAGACAACTTTATCAATTCAGCCTAGATCAATACAGTATTTCCCTCGAAGCCAGAACACAAATTCTCACCCTTATGGAAAACTTAAAAAATGCAATAAACAAATTTGACATATCATCGGAAAAGCACAAACATACTTCATTAACATCAAAATATAAGAGTTTTTGCAAAGCTTTAGAGGGCATTTTCAGCCACAATACATCAATATCTCAAAATTTCAAAATACAAAAAGATACATGAATAGTAATTTGCTCAAAATGCAGCTAAAGCTTTGTGGTTACAAATCTAGCTTAAAACATAAAAAGATGCAAATTTTCGAGTGATGCCTCGACTCTTTCACTCGATCTCTTGCTTGTCACTTAGAGATGGAAAAGAATGGGGGTGAGCTTAAAGCTCATGGGTAACAAGTTTATAACGAATAACAAGTAAAACCATTTAAAATGTTCATTGTCATAAAAAATTCTTATTGAATCATAAAACACATGGTTCTTAAATTTTCAACCAAATTCATAATAGCAAATCATGTATGCATCAATCTTGTCAACATAACATGAACACATAAACACATCATAATGGTTTGGGTAGATCCAAAACAGAACATACTACACATTTCCAATAAGGGTCCTATGTAGCCGTGAACAGAATGTACTATTGCAATCCCACAAAATGGTTTTGCATAGCTGTGAACTTATATGAGTCCATGAAGGAGCTTCATGCCAATAGCAGGCAGGTGGGAGAAGCCTTTTGTCAAAGTACACTTGACATACTTAAGGGACCTAACCAAACCCACATAGCATGCATTTCATGACTTGTAAACATGTTGCCCAAATGGCACATTTTCAAAACATGTCTTTCATGAACATGAAATATTTCATATGCACTTC
>JAOSBK010017079.1:0-12637 GCA_027568895.1 Erythroxylum shatona | reverse complement strand
ATACTTCGTCTGCTTTTCTGCTTCGCATACTTCGTCTGCTTTTCTGCTTCGCATACTTCGTCTGCTTTTCTACTTCGCATACTTCGTCTGCTTTTCTGCTTCGCATACTTCTTCTGTTTTTTCAACTCCGTCTGTGTTTTTAACTTCTGTTGTTATTCATCAAAATCATTTATTTAAAGTCATTGGACTTAATATATTCAAACCCTCAGTCAATATATACAGCATACACACACAGATCATATGGTTATTACATGTCCTTCGTTATCTTCGTGTTCTTTGGGCGATGGTATTTTTTTTACTGGTTCTGGTTCTCTCCATCTTCATGCTTATTGCGACTTTGATTGGGCCTCTTGTCCTACTACTCGGCACTTGGTTTCCGGTTATCTTGCTAAATATGGTGACTCTCCTTAAAAATAAAAGAAGTAAACTACTGTTGCTAGGTCTTCGGCTGAAGCTAAATACCGGGCTATGTCCCAAGCCTCCACTGAACTCACTTGGATTGTCCACTTACTAGAGGAACTTGCGGTGACTTCTTTAAACCCTGTCACTTTGCATTGTGACAATCAATCTGCTATGCACATTGCTAAGAATCCTGTCTTTCATGAGAGGACAAAACATATAGAACTTGACTGCCATTTTACCAGGGAAAAGGTTTTGGAAGGGTTGTTGCAGCTTGCTTATTTGCCTACCACGCATCAGATTGCTGATGTCTTGACCAAGAAATTGCCTTTGCCAAAATTTCAGCGATTTTTGTGCAAGTTGGGGATGTTCAAATCTCCTCCTCCAGCTTCGAGGGGTGGGGGCTATTGGCACTCACTAATTTTCCTGCCTATTCTTATATTTCTATGTATTTTTCATCATTTTCTATTATAGTTTAGCTTTCCAGCTCAACATGTGATAGATACCTTTTTTCTTCTTCCTTGAAGGATAACCGACTAACTAAGCTCTATAAAGAGAGCTGAACTATTCTTTTGTACAGGTTCTGGAAATAAGATTTTCCTCTCTGTGCTGTGAGAGTTTAACTTTGTTCTTGCGTTCATCACTTTTCTCTTCTAGTCTTCAGATTTTATCACATACAATAGTAACCTTTTACCGAAAATTTGAAAAAGAAAAAGAACATATATATATATATAGCACGTAGAGGTAAAATCATTTGAAAAATACTCTTATCCTCCCACCTTTTGTATAAGCAGTGAATAAAACATCAATAGTATTTTCCAAAGACTAAGAAACTCAAACAGGTCGATTGGTTCAACCTAAAAATTATATATAAATTAGTCAAATTTTTGGTTAAATTTGCTTTAATAATTTTTGTCATTAAAAACTAATTTATTTATTAATTAATTGGTCAATTTTTGTAAATTAATAAGTTGTTATAAACTAACATAAAAATTAATTTTCATTTAATAATTTTCAATCAAACTTTAAATTCTTCAATAATTAAGAGTAATTTATTTTAATCATATTTTAAATTATTTAATTTATTAAATCTTTAGTCAATTTTATAACAGAATAATGCGAGTTTAACCTTTTAAATCTTAAACTTCTTATCTTATTGGTTTAACATTTTTTAAAACATTAATATTTTCAATTAAGATATTTTTCAAAATAATAAATAAGCATAATATACTCGTAGCAATTTGTTCCATAGTTGTTCCAACAAGTTATTGAAGTCTTGGCGAGGTAGAAGAGATCTTATCATTAAGTAAATAGTTTCTCCAATTTTTTATTGATCTTTTAAGCTAAATTGAAATGAGTAAGACCATTTGTTTCATTATCAAATTTTTATTGAAAAATAACTACTACGATCGTCGCTTTACCTGGCAACCTATAATTTCATTTCAATATATTTAGAACAAAATCATTATTAAAAATATTTTTAAAGCCCGGAAGACTAACTATTTTCAAATGATCCCTTTTGCCATTTTTATCTTTTAACTTGATAATTATATTTTGAATCACTGAATATATATGAAATTTTCCATAAAATCATTCTATTCCAAAGGATTAAAATATAAAGATATGATAAGTTTGGTCGTATTAATCATCTAAGTAATGAATTTATTATAAAGATTTAATCAATTTTTATTGGATAGCTTTCTCTCCTCTACTTTGTGTCGATGAGATCTATTAAATAATTATATCAGAAAAGTTTGAATTTAAAGAAAAAATCTCACTAATATGATAAAAAATTATCTTTTGAAAGATAAAGATCTGCAAACTTATCAATTTATGTGACAATGTGGTCTCTCTCACTAATTGAACAATGAATCACTGTCAAACTGAAACCAAGTTCTTAATAAATCTCAAGCTTCATTTTTATCCATAGAGTCTGCTTCCAAATGAGTACCAAACTTTGCTCCAACATTGAAAGTTTACTCATTATAAAATTTTCACATTATCATGTTGGGAACTATCAAACACCATTTGAGTGTGTGCTATGACAAACACAAAGTCGTTTTGAGAAGCAATTGATAAAGCAAACACATGCGTGGTGAATTGTGTGTAATAAAAAATTGAGAATATTACAAAAAAGATAAGATTTTGCTACAAATAAATTTATAAATAGAAAGATCCTATAAACTTTTAGAAGGATCCTATTAATGTTGAAAAAGAAAGGAGCCTATTAATAGAAAGGTAGAAAGGAGTTTGTTAACGCTAAAAACTAAAGGAGCCTGATTAATCGAAAAGAGCCTGCTAATGCTCAAAAAGAAAAGAACTTGTTTAATCGAAAGGGGCCTGCTAATGTTTAAAAACCAAAGGAACCTCTTGTGCAAAAACAAAAAGGGCCTATTGTAAAACTGAAGGAGCCTCTTGAAAACACAAACTTATAATGTGAAAATTTAAAAATTAGAAAGAGAGAGAAAATGACACAGTAGATTTATATTGGTTCGGCTTATAATGAAGTCGAAGTCCAATCCTCAAGTATTTAACTTGAGTATTTCACTATAAACCAAATAGTACTTTAACGAACCTCTTTAAGCTCACAAGTGTATGTTTCTCAAAATTCTATAACCTTCCACAGTAGTAGTATTTTGCTAACCTCTACAAGCTCTCAACAAAAAATTGTATGAAGGATTTTATAGTCTCATTTAATAGAGTGATATCACTTTCTACAGCATAACGAGTTTGATATAATTTTCAAGAATATTGATGTTCTAAGATATTTCGCAAGTCTTGTGTTTGTGTCTTTTGCAAATGCAATTGCTCTTCTTTAAGTAGACATTTCCTTCAACTAGTCATTGCATCGATTTCATTCTAGGTTGACTTTGTATATTCAATATCATCTTTGCTGGAATCTTCAACGTTCAGACGTTCTATCAAGGCTTCCGGAGCTTAATTATTTGAATTAGTAAGATCCTTCTGAATGTCATAGAACCATTTCCAAAAAGATAAGTTTATAAAGAAGGTTCCTGCAAGAAAGAAAGCAAAAATTCTATGATTTTAGTTCCTTTTAAGAATTATATCATTGCTTACACAAGGAAATAAATCCAATTTGAATTTTGAAATATTATGTAGTTATCATCAAAATTGTCAAACATAAACGTTATGTAATAGCCCACTTCTACACTTAGGAATTAAAATGCTAAACGAAGTCATATGATTCATATCATATGAGAATATATGAAGTGTATTTCATTTGCATGAATCAATTCACATACATACATGAATCATACTTTAGAGGCATTGTAAAGATAATTTATGCACTCAGTTGATTTATTCCAAGGTATGAAAGATTTTAAATGTTTAAGATATGATTGCATGATTGCATGTTATTTATGTCTTGAATTTTAGTTTGGTGGATTAAATTAGCTAATTGGAAATTAATATTACATTTGAGTGATTGATTAATTAATATGAGTATCTAATATAGGAAAAATGTTGAATAGAAAGATAAATTGATACATGGAAATTTAGGTTAACTAGACCTATGAAATAGTGACACATGACTTGATTAAATGAGTGACAAATGGTGGCTTAATTGGTTGACAAATGGTTTAGTGATTATGAGACAAATGGACTAATTACGGAGTGATAATTGGTAGCTTATAAAAGGAGACATGTAACATGGGTCTTTGTTTAACAAGTGTCCAAGCCCTTACCACACCATTAACAAATGATTTTACTCTTGAAAAAACATTGTTTTGTCTTATTTTGGCCATATTATTTCTTCTTCTTGCCATTGACCCACACCTATAATTTTTACACTTTGAGTTTTTCCCAAATTTCTACACTTTTCTAGTACAAAATTTCTGCAACCTTCATTTTGGGATTAAAACCCCTTTCTATTTCCATCTTGTTCTTGAAGTGTCTTTTCTTGTTGGAAGATTAAGTTAACTTGAAGATTGAAGTGGAATTAGGGCTAATCAAGTAAGTGATTTTTGATCTCTATGGCATGTTAAAATAGAAACATTCATGATGATTAAATTGAGATGAGTGATATGTAGCGTTGATGTTAAAGTTATGTTGGAATTTGATGAATGAAAGTATAGTTTCTATTTTGTTTTTGATGCTTGAAAATAGTGGATTATATAGATAGTTCAGGTTGAGATTTGAAGTGTAAATAATGATGTAACTATGCAGAAAATTGGTATATTGGGAGTGTTCTAGAAATTAATAAGTTAGGGTTATATATATGATGGTGAATGATAGTTCTGTTTTGATTATGATGCATGAAAGACTATGATTTATGAGTTATCAATTGAATGATTTTGAGTTGGAATTGGTAATGAAATTGATGAGGAAATGAAGTATAATTTAGGTATAATTGAGGGATGATCAATGGATTAGTATGATGGCATTAAAATTTGGGAAAATATTGAAGGAAAGAAATGGTGAACCATCTGTTTACCCATTCCATGATCGTGGAAGTAGCATGAGCTCCGTCCCACGATCGTGGAAAATGCCCTAGAGAAGAAAAGTTTATATTTTGTCTTTTTTACAATCGTGAAAAGGTACCCACGATCGTGGGAATTGTTTGGGAAGTGAAAAACTATGTTTTGTGTGATTGTTGAACTGACTGAGGATAAGTTACTTTACTTTGGAGTAATTGGATTTGATTAAGGTTTAAAATGAACCTATAAGATTGTTTAATTGATTGGTTAAGGGTTTGATAAGTTTAGGTTGATAATTGATGTTAGAATTAAGGAATGGATTGTTGGATATCAATGTATATGAATTTGGGAAGTATGAGTTGTTAAAGAAATGAAGGTGTTTTTATGAATGCAAGTGTGAATCAAAAGATATGAACAATGTAAATTTGGTATGATTGAAGGCGAATTGGGAAGTTGTGTAAGTATGGATTGTTAGGAAGTGATGGATAAATGAATGATTGAATGAATTTAGAGTAATTTTGATTTCTTAAGGCATAACCTAATTACAACAAGTTATATACAAACTATAATGAATGAATGAGCAAGATTTATGAATAAGGATACATACCCGAGGAAAGTCAAATGAACATACATTGAACATAACACATATACATGTGTATAATTGGGTATTCATTTGATTAAACAAGTTAGTAATGCAAACATATGTGTGAATTGCATGATATAGAAGCACAAATTGATCGACCACATCTAGACATTACTGGATTGTCAAGGCAATAGTTATTTTGGTGCATACTGTGAGTCAACGTAGATGTTTTCTCACTATAATCTGATTGCTTTTTTAAAATTTAGTTGTTGAATTGCTACCAATGTGATTGTGATAATTTTGGAGCATCAATTGTTCGAGGAGATTGATAATGGGGAATGCATTAGAAGTGTTTTGTAAATGTATGTGAATATGAAAATATATGTTCTCAACTGAATGTTGAATGCCGGAGTTAGATCCGAAGAATGTGATATATGAATTAAGTATATCAAATGTGAAATACTAAATACATCATAAATGAATTATTGCATCTCATTATATTGAAATGCATGAACAGATAAAGGAGTTATGATCGGAGTAACCCAAGTGAAAAAAAGCTTAAAGCTTAGAAATATGCACAAAGAGCTGTAGGCTCAGTCATCTATGAGCCCAATATTTGTAATGGGTATGGGACAATATATAAAATGAGCTCAGTATCTGAAATGGATATGAGAAAGTTAAATAGGTGCTCGGTCACAACAAAGTAAAAATGAAGTGAGTCACATGTGCATTTGCATATGCATCTTTGTTTATTAAATGATTGAATGGATATACCATATTGACTAATTGAATTAATATGCCCATTGAACTAAGATGAAATATTGAATGGTTGAAATCAATGAAGAATGTGATATGATGTGAATTATTCATTTATATGATATATCTGGTAAACTGGACTATATGTGTGTTATTGAGTGCTAATATGAGTGAGCACATCGATAATGGTTCACTTACTGAGTTTGCGAGCTCATCAACATTGCAATGTTATTTTTTAGGTTGAAAGGAGTTCTAACTCCTAAAGAGATCTAGTAGAAATCTTGTACTTATGTTTTGGAATAAGAATATCTCAAAGGTCGATCAGCTGACACTAAAGAGCTAGATAGGATATTTTGGTTTAACATCCCGCTCCATGTAGAACGTTTTGTAAAGAGCAACAAACTCTTATATATTTTTGGTAATGTATATATGTGGATTATGTACTGTAATGCTACAATTTATGTTCTTGTTTATGAATAAAATGGGAACTTTTGATCTTTTTAATTACTTGTGTCATGTATGATCCCTTAACAAGTGAATATGGTTGCTCTAACATGCCATTCCTATAGGGTATATTCTCGGATAATCTATAGATGTTCGAGCATATGCATTATAGTAGTGATGTGTTACACCTTGAGCTAATAATCTCCATCTTTTTTATGATGACAAACAATAATAGATATATTTTCAAAATTAAAAAAATAAAGGTTTGAAGGATACCTATAAACTTTTCTCGTAGTTCTAATTAGAAGGAGCTTGACTTCTAAAGGAAAGAGCCTATTGATTGTTTATCATAAATTTAAACTCCACAAGTTCAGTTACATTTTAGCATAATATATCATCAATAACAAATATATCATCAATGCAATATTTGAAAATTTATCGTCAAGGCAAAGTACATCATTTTAATTCTCCCCCTTTGTCATTATAAAAAAAGATAGAAGGAAAGAGTAATGAAGGCATCAAACAATATCATAATAACAGACTAAGAAAAAAGAACAGAGCCATTAGTTTAGGCATTTTTATAAGTAGAGTCTGTAAGTCAAGAATTTAATTTTGCATTTTGTCTATCTGGTTGGGCATTTGATCTTGATTGAAAAGAATTTCCTTTAGAATTTGAAGGATCACATCACTAGAGCTCTAGAGAGGAATAGGAGTTGACTTTTGTGAGGTAGAACCTAAAAGATTTGCTACTCTTTCTACCTTCTTATCTACCCACACATTGTCTTTTAGCTTGTAACCAAATTGGTAGGGAATTGAAGAATGGAACTTTGTAGTCTCATACCAATTCATGTTGTCAAAAGCACTCCAAAGTAAACAAAATCTTGGTTAACAGCATCCCATAGAGTAAGCCACCAGTGGTATTCTTGTGACTTTTCTTGTCTACCATAAACTTCATAATCGTTATTGGGAGGTTCATCTTATTACCCTTTAAAAGATTGTAGACCACATACGTATCCAGAAGGATACATCTTTCTACTGAGCTACACCTTGGAAAAATTGAAGTAGCTAAAATGGATACAAGGCATCTTGGCAGTAGGTCTAAGTGTCTACACCAGGGTCTCCCTTCATGGGCATTCTTAGTGTGTAGACATATAACATCCATAGCCTCTCCCAGATAAATGTCAACAATGTCCCACTTGCGACAGGGAACTTTAGTCCGACCAACTGAAATTACACCAAAAATGTTCCCCAAGATTTCCTCTGTAACTAAAATCTCGCATTCACATACCCACGAGATGATTGCCAGCTTCTTATCAATATCTTCTCTTCTCATATGTGTTTAGAAACATCTAACTAATTCTTCACACATCATTTTGTCCAAATTTAAAAAGTTTTCCCAGCCAACAACAAGAAAGAAGGGTGTGATGAGAATATTGATATCATCGAATACATTGGGAGTCAAGATTCATCATGCTACCACCTTTCTCTTTTTGTAGTGCATCTTGTACCTTGCTTTCATTTCCATCAATTGGAACAACTTTACTAGAGTTAAGGATTTTTCCTTCTGGAGTATAGTGAGTTTCTTTATTTTTTTCTCTTGGCTTTAGGGATTTATTCAAAAAAGATATCTTCAAACATTGGTTCATCCTTAATAATTTGGTCCTCAGTCTTTTCTTTGACCAAAGATGCTTTGCCTTTTCTTACGTGTTCCCTTTTTCATTTCCTTAATTCTTATTCTTCATCCTTTTTTGTCTTAGCAGTTTCTACTTGTGAGTTTGTTTTGTGATACTTTTTATGGTTTGTGGTCTCCTTAATAATAGAGTAAGTTCTTTATATGATCCATCCTTGTTTACATCCCAGTGCACTTCAAGTACTTTCTTATCCTTAGGATAAGTTTTAGGAGTAGTAGATGGATGAGTAATGGAAGGAGTAAGAGTGGTCAAAGTAAGAATGGGTATATGAAATCTTACTTTTCTTGTTTGCTCCCCCTCACTCAAGGATTCTTCTACTTCTTTTTCTGCTTCCTTTTCTCCTCCTCCTCCTCCTCCTTTTTCTTTTTTTTCTTCTTCTTCTTTTTCTCTTCTTCTTCCTTTTTCTCTTCTTCTTCTTCTTCTTCTTCTTCATTAGAGTTAGAGACAAATTGATGCCCGGCTGAAGGTTCATTGTTTTTATAGGAGGAGTCTGAGTATGATTCTAGGGAAAGTATAGCCAAAATTTGTCTTTTTCTATCCTCTGGAGTTTCCTAAAAGGGTGTTTTTGGATATTTAGGGTCTAGATGAAATACAGACAGGTTTAGTGGGAGTATTCAAAGGGATTACTATTGGACATAGAGAAGAAGACTCAGAAATGAGAGTTTTTTATGGCTGGAAATTGAAGCAGATGTTTTTTTTGTTCCTTTGATTTCGTTTGTGTCATTGTAAGAATGACGGGTGAGGTTTAGAAGATTTGAGATGAAAACAAAGAGTTAGAATGAAGAGAGTAAAGAGCAGCACTTCGAAGAACAATGAGGATGGGTAGAAGAACGAAGCTTGCTTAAGGAGTGTTAAACAATTTTGAGTGTTAATTTTGTGTGAAGAAGGAATGTCATACACATTAAAAGAGGAAGTGGATTGTCTACGTATCTTCTATCAGTCCCATGTAGCCACTTGTTAGAACTAGCATGCGTTTCTTTAAATGCTAAAGTGACGCCATGAATGACTTTCTTTTTAGGACACATGCAATATGCTCTATTAAAACCGAAAGGAGTCTCTTAAAATGAAGGGGCCTTTTAAACTAGAAGGAGCCTCCTAAACTAAAAAAAGGTATTGAACCTGAGAGGAGCCTTCTAAAGTTAAAGGATCCTGCTAATGTCTACAGAGAGAAGTAGCATAGAAAGTTCACACATATATAATATTAGATAGTTTGCACATACCAAACTCATTTCTCAACAGACAAAATATATCGTTAGAGAATGGTTTAGTGAAGATATCAGGAATTTGATTTTCAATATTAACATGCAAAAGATTAATGGTACCTTCTAAAACATGATCTCTAAGAAAATGATGCTTGATTTCTATACTTATTTTTAGAATATTGCACGAGATTTTTTGAAAGATTTATTGCACTACTATTATCATATAATATAGGAATATGATTAAAGTTCAAAGAGAAATCCTGGAGTTGATGCTTCATCCATAATATTTGAGCATAATAGCTAGCATCTACTATATATTTTGCTTTGGTTGTTTAAAGCATTGTGCAATTTTGTTTGTTACAAGACCAAGAAACTAGACATCTTCTAAGAAATTGATAATGACCACTTGCTCTTTTTCAATCGACTTTATCACCTGTATAATTTGCATCACAATAGCCAACAATGTTAAAAGAGTAAGTTTTTGGAAACCATAATCTGAAATCCATAGTTTCATGAAGATATAGAAAGATCCTCTTAATTGTTAAATGGTGGCTTTCTTTGGATTTGATTGAAAGCGTGCTCAAAAAAACACACTAAGCATAATGGTTGGTCTTGAGCTTGTAAGAGATAATAGTGACCTAATCATTCCTCTATAGTTTGTTTCATCTGTGGCCTTACCTTCTTCATCCTTATAAATTTTATTTATAGTATACATAGGAGTATCCATCAGTTTGGCATTCTCAAAATGGTACTTCTTGATAAGTTCCTTTGTGTATTTGTCTTAGCTAATGAAGATCCCTTTTTCTGTTTACCTTATTTGTAATCCGAGAAAGAAAGATAATTCTCTCATCATGCTCATTTCAAACTCCCCTTGCATTAATGCTAAGAATTCTTCACAGAAAGATTAATTACTAGAACCAAATATTATGCCATCAACATATATTTACATTGTTCATATTTCCTCTTTCAAAGTTATTCTAAAGCAGAAAATTACTTAATCTCTCATATCATGCTTGAGGAGCGTATTTTAGACCATACAGGGCTTTAGTTAACTTCATCATGTAGTCAAGATGATTTTCATCTTCAAAACATAGAGGTTGCTTAAGAAACACTTCTTCGTTAATATATCCATTTAAGAAGACACTTTTGACATCCATCTAGAACAATTTTAAGTTTCCATAACATGCAAATGCAAGTAAAATTCTAATCGATTCTAGTCTAGCAATAGGTGCATAAGTTTCATCAAATTCAATAACTTCCTGTTGATTATAACCTTGAGCTACAAGTTTAGCTTTATCTATTACCACCTTACAATTTTCGTTGAGTTTGTTTCAAAATACCCAATGAGTTCCAATGACTGACTTGTTTTGTGGATGAGGTATCAGCTTCCAAACTTTGTTTTTGTCAAACTAATTCAGTTCATCTTTCGTAGTTGAGACCCAATTTTCATTAGTTAGGGCCTCTTCAATAGTCTTTAGTTCTAATTGTAAGATGAGGGCAACAAAGTTGTTCTTGAAGAAAGATCTAGTTCTTAGACATTCAAAAGGGTCTCCCACAATGTATCGATGTGTATCTTGACCTCTCGATTCTCTTGGTGTTCTTCTTTGCATAGGCTTTTGCTGAGAGGAAAGAGTTTGTTCTGTCTTGACTTCAGAAGGACCTTCTTAATCTTGTGATTTGAAGGTGCTATAGATGTAGTTGATGTATTTTTAGGGAACCAATAGATGCTCTTCATCATCTGAATCAACTATATTCTTCTATGTTCTTTGTCTTTTATTATAAACTCTAAATCCTTTGTTGGTGGTACTGTGGCCTAGAAAGATAGCTTCATCTGATCTCGCATCAAACTTTCCAAGGATGTCTTTCCCATTATTTAAAACAAAGCACTTATAACTAAATGCTCGAAAGTAAACAACATTCGATTTTCTTCCTTTCCACATCTCATAGGGGGTCTTTTTCAAAATAGGTCTTATAAGGAACCTGTTGAGTATGTAGCAAGCAGTGGATATCGCTTCTGCCTAGTAACTATGGGGTAGGCCACTTTCGCACATCATTGTCCTTGCCATATCAACTAGGGTCCTGTTTTTTCTTTCAACGACACCATTCTACTAAGGAGTCCTTGGGCAAGAAAAATTGTGAGATATACCAATTTTGGGACAGAACCCTTCAAATTTTGTGTTGTCAAATTCTCCTCCATAATTACTCCAAATAGAAGTAATGTAGTATCCTTTTTTGATCTAAATTTTTCTGCAAAACTTCTCAAAAACTTCAAAAACATCATCTTTATTTGATAGGAAGTAAATCCATGTAAATTTGGAATAATCTTATACTAAAACGAAACTGTAAAGTTTACCACCAAAACTTTGAGTCTTGGTGGGACCAAAAAAATTTATATACACAAGTTCAAGTTATTGTTTAGTAAATACAATATTTTTAGGGGCAAAGATGGTTCTCACTTATTTACCTTATAAACAAGTCTCACAAACCTGACTACTTTAAAACTTCAAAGTCAGTAGTCCTCTTACTAACTCATTTTTGGACAATTTTAATAGAATGTTCATGCTGGAATGTCTATATCTCCTATGCCAGATAACAAATCCTTTTCTAAAGAAACAAAACACTTAACACTTTTTGAAGTCATGTCTTCTAGTTGAGTACAATATAAGTTCTAATTTCTAGGAATAATGAATACAATATTATCATTATGATTATTGATTATTTCACAATGAGATGCATAGAAAATGACTCTATAACCCTTTTCAAATAACTGACATACACTTAATAGGTTATGTTTCAAACTATCATCATAAAGGACATTACATATAGAGGTAGAGTCAAAATCACCAATTTTATCAGTTCTGATAAATTTTTCCTTATTTTTGTCAACAAAATAACATTAACTCCATATTTTCTTTTAATGTTGTTGAGATGTAATATTTCACTTGTCATATATCTCAAATAGCCATTATCAATTTGTTAGAGAAGTACTCTAAAGGCAATCACCTTTAGCTGTTGGACCCCGAACTTTTCTTGGAAATTAGAAATTTTTTTAAATGGAATTAAATGAGGAATTGGGTAGTGAATGTAGTAAGTTAATGATGAGTGGGTAATATGTTTAGGTTATTA